>OVAF01000287.1:0-50031 GCA_900406245.1 Odontarrhena argentea | reverse complement strand
AGTTTTTATATTTTTCAGATTAAAATTAAATAAGAAAAGTGTATTAATTAATCTAAATGTTATTTTAACACGCATAAACTGGTTTGGGAACCTTAATCGGTTGGTTTACTGTTCAATGGTCAATTGCGGAGAAAAAAAAAAGTTTGAGGTATAATACAGAGAAAAAAAAAGTTCGTGACCGAAATTGTGGAGGCAAAAAGTCTGGGGCATCACAACTTTAGTTGCTATAGTAGGGGGTAATATACATGGTCAACCCGATTATATATGACCATACTTCTAACCTAGCAATTTGTTTTAGTGTCACCTCGTGTAATGCATAATACTATTGAAAATTATTATAAAATAACAAATTAGATTATATTTTATTTTTACTAAACTCCATAAATAGTTGGACACATTCGATTATGATACATAACGATAGTTTAATTCATCTTTAATTATCACATGTATCACTATTAATTTACCGATATTATATATAACATTATATTGTTATAACAATAATATAGTTTCTTTGTTGCATTCACATTAAGTAAAATAAAATTTTTTTACCTTATTATTTCATAACCTTATTTTTGAAAATGTTTGCCCACATTCGATTCTGATACATAACGAATTAACGATATTACATTATATTTTCATTCCATTTGACACATGTAAATTTACCGTTAAAAATATATTTTAATATTATTCTCTTTTTGTTGTTGCACTTGCATTAAAACAAGCAAATTTTACTTTTTGTTAATTTCATAATCTCACTCTTTAAATTTTGGCGCATTCGTTTATGATACATAACGACACTTTAATTTATATTCATTAGAATAACACATGTAAAATTACCGTTAAAATATAAACTACAATATTTTCTTTTAATTGCAACAAACAATTTTTACCTTTTCATTTTATAATTTCACTTTATAATTTTTTGGCGCGCTTTCGATTATAATTTACCGTTAACACATGACACTGTTAATTAAAACTTCGATAAATATATAAACACCATACTTCATACAAAATTTCAATTCTTAAAAAACAGATATGAGTTACAGATAATCATATTCTACTACTTTTAATTTTCTTAAAATACATTAACCTCAATGTTCAATGAACAATAAAATTGTGAAATTTTTATTTTAAGAGAAAAATGTAAAAATTCCTCAAAGAAGAGGGACATAGAAGGAATAACAAAGAAATTAACAACAGAAACGCACCGAGAAGAGTTTCAAAGTTTCTTCTTAATAAAAATTCCAATCCATTAGAGAGAGAGAGGAAATGAAAATCTAGAGAGAGAACAAGTGGCTTAGCTCGACGAACTTCTTCAACAATGGCGGTTTCTTAGGGTTTGTGATTGATCGGTAAAGTTTCTTTAATCATCTAGATCGGAGAAAAACTTCCATGGAAATGCCAGGTAGAAGATCTAATTACACTTTACTTAGTCAATTTTCCGACGATCAAGTCTCAGTTTCCGTCACCGGAGCTCCTCCGCCTCACTATGATTCGTTATCGAGTGAGAATCGGAATAACAGTGGAAACAACGGGAAAACGAAGGTAGATAGAGGTGGATTTGATTGGGATGGTGGTCATGGTGGTGGCGGTGGTGGTGATCATAGGACAAATCGTGTTGGGAGTGTGTATGCGTCGTCGTTAGGGTTACAGAGACAATCCAGTGGGAGTAGTTTTGGTGAGAGTTCTTTGTCTGGTGATTATTATATGCCTACGCTTTCTGCGGCGGGTAACGAGATCGAATCGATTGGGTTTCAACAAGAAGAGGGGTTTAGGACGGGGTACGGTGGTGGTGATATGAGGATGCAGATGGCGGCGGAATCGGCTGGTGGTTCGTCGTCTGGGAAGAGTTGGGCGCAGCAGACGGAGGAGAGTTATCAGTTGCAGCTTGCATTGGCGTTGAGGCTTTCTTCTGAGGCTACTTGTGCTGATGATCCAAATTTTCTAGATCCTGTGCCGGATGAGTCTGCTTTACGGACTTCTCCAAGTTCAGCTGAGACAGTTTCACATCGATTTTGGGTAGTGGTTCTGATTGCCTTTTGTTGTTTAAGCTTTGGTTCACGAAAGTTATTGAATCTCAGTTTATCGAAAGGTTTGAGATGGTACTCTTGTGTAGAAGTGTTAACAAGATTAAACGTATCAGAAGAGAGATCTGAGGTTATTAGGATTCTTATGTTTTAGATGTTATTGCATAATGTGTGTTAAGGCTATTAGATGCTTCAGGAGTTGTTGAGGGTTTAGAGTTTGAGATTATCGATATGTCTGTTTGAGATGAGTTGGTCAGGATAAGTCTCTATGCTATTCAATATGGACTGTATAGTGAACTACGTTTTGCCATTTGCGTTTGACATTAGATCTAAATTGTTGTTCTCCATTACTTGGAGCTTAGTAGAGAGATAGTAGAGGAAGCTCTGCAGAGCTGTAAACCACAATGGCCTGTCATAGTTATTTAAAGCTAAAGTGACTGTGGTGCATGGGCTAATGGATACTATTAGCTGATTACCCTGCCCCTACAATGAGAGTGCATTTTGTTTGTTGGCAGTTCTTATTTTCTATGAACGTGTGTCTTTTTTTTTCTGAGTTGGCTGATATATTAGTATACTTGTAGCAAATGAGACAGATTTTTTTAGATGCATTGCAGAGTGTAATTGTTTTGTGTATTACATCAGGTCAATGGCTGCTTATCGTACTATGATAAAGTTCCTGATGGGTTTTATATGATTGATGGTCTGGATCCTTATATTTGGACCTTATGCATTGATCTGCAAGAAAGTGGCCGCATCCCTTCAATTGAATCATTGAGAGCTGTTGATTCCAGTGTTGACTCTTCGCTCGAAGCGATCATAGTCGATCGGCGGAGTGATCCAACCTTTAAGGAACTTCACAACAGAGTCCACGACATATCTTGCAGCTGCATAACCACAAAAGAGGTTGTTGATCAGCTGGCAAAACTTGTCTGCAATCGTATGGGGTTTGTACTCCCAGAATCCTCATAATCTTTTTGAAGGAATAATTTTATATCTTCCTCTGGCTTCTCACATTGCTTGGTAATCGATTATTGTCAACTCCTTCAGGGGTCCAGTTATCGTGGGGGAAGACGAGTTGGTTCCCATGTGGAAGGAGTGTATTGATGGTCTAAAAGAATGCTTTAAAGTGGTGGTTCCCATTGGTAGCCTCTCTGTTGGACACTGCAGACATAGAGCTTTACTCTTCAAAGTGAGATCCTGTCTTCAATGCTATCGTCATGACATTTAAGACATATCTTTTGAAATCATACAAGTTATTCTGCCTCATCTATTTGTGAAGAAATTTTGTAAAAAGCTTTTTATTAAAGAACAGCTTTTTGAAAAAGTGATGTTATTGGCTAAAGTGTTTATCCCTGGTGCATGCAGGTGCTGGCTGACATTATTGATTTACCCTGTCGAATTGCAAAGGGGTGCAAATATTGTAATAGAGACGATGCTGCATCGTGCCTTGTCAGGTTTGGGCTTGATAGGTATGGGTCTAAGTGATTGCAATAATCCCTTTTTCCCCCTTTTTGCTTATGCTATTTTTGTTTCTGTAAGGATACTTATCCCCCCAAATGTTTCTCAAGGTCTAAGGTTGATAACGTGAAAAAATTCGTTTTGGTTTCAGGGAGTATCTGGTTGATTTAGTAGGGAAGCCAGGTCACTTGTGGGAGCCCGATTCCTTGCTAAATGGCCCCTTAACTATCTCAATTTCTTCACCATTGCGGTTTCCACGACCCAGGCCAGTTGAGCCCGCAATCGATTTTAGGTCTCTAGCCAAACAGTATTTCAGCGACAGTCAATCTCTTAATCTTGTTTTTGATCCTACATTAGGTATTGCCCCCTGTCATTTTGGGTATTTCTCGATTGTGTCTTTAATATCTGAAGGGTCAGCTTGTAATGATTCTGTTGTTTGTTTTCCTGTCTGTTCTCATTGTGGTTGTGGGTCCTCGTGTTGATGGGTGCTTTGCCTTAGAATTGGATTGCCTAATGTTGTTGTTAAACTTATGAGACTGCTGTTCAAGCTTATATCATTTCCGAAGCATTTTTCTGAAATACTTGTCTTCTGGACTCTGATTTCTTAAATCTACTTGTTTGAATTGTTGTAGATGATATAGGATTCTCAATGTTTCATAGGGGTGGAGAGAATGACGTCTTGGCAGAAAATGGTGGTGGGTCTTTGCCACCCAGTGCTAATATGCCTCCACAGAACATGTTGCGTGCTTCTAGTCAAGTCCAAGATTTGGTAATTAGTGCCCCACCAATTAGTCAGCCGAGCAGAGCAAATAGGGATCTTGGACTTGATGGTGATGATATGGACATCCCGTGGTGTGATCTTAATATAAAAGAGAAGATTGGAGCAGGTATAGTTTTACAAAAAAAAAAAANAATTTTAAAAAAAAAAAAAAAAAAAAAAAAAAAAACAGTAATTTGATTCATGAACGAAAAGAAATTTGAAATTCTTCTGTAAGTGATTTTGCTTTGGGATCTGTTCTCAAACAAAATAAGTAAAAAAGCAACCCATTTAGAGATCACATTTTTGTCTGAGAGTCTTATTTTATTTTAATTTGTCCACTTATAATCTTTCACTTTCAGGTTCCTTTGGCACTGTCCACCGGGCTGAGTGGCATGGCTCGGTAAGAATTTTTTTCTTTGGATCTGTTGGATTTATAGAAGATGCAAATCCTCAATGCTATCTCGAGAGAACTCTAATTTTGATTATTGCCAAATTATTCTCTACCAATTTCAGGATGTTGCTGTAAAAATTCTCATGGAGCAAGACTTCCACGCTGAGCGTGTCAATGAGTTCTTGAGAGAGGTGCACAGCTGAAATTTGTTGTGTTATATTTGATAACGAATTGGTGTATTAATGCTCTTTATGATCTTTTAGGTTGCAATAATGAAACGCCTTCGCCACCCTAACATTGTTCTCTTCATGGGTGCTGTCACTCAACCTCCAAATTTGTCAATAGTGACGGAATACTTGTCAAGGTACGATCAAGCTAGATTTTGAAGGTTTTGTAGTATAAGGTTTCATTGGTCTATCTTAATGCTAATACAGTGCTTTTTTGTAAACAGAGGTAGTTTATACAGACTTTTGCATAAAAGTGGAGCAAGGGAGCAATTGGATGAGAGACGCCGCTTGAGTATGGCATATGATGTGGTATGTTTTATTTACCTTCCTTCACCATTCCTGTATGGGCTCAAATTGAGTTGAGCAGTTATAGATTTTGTTGCAATCTTCTCATTGAATTTTCTTTCCATTTCTCTGTTGCAGGCTAAAGGGATGAATTATCTTCATAATCGCAATCCTCCGATTGTACATAGAGATCTAAAATCTCCAAACTTGCTGGTCGACAAAAAGTACACTGTCAAGGTTTGAATCTGGATCCAGTGTCTTGGTTCTAATTTCTTACTTGTAACTCATGGTAAATCATTTGGGGACATTTTTGAAAAAGGCATCATCAATCTGTTGTATACTAAAAAAGCAATAGTCTTAAGCTATTAGAAAAGCATCTCTCATGCAAAACACTATATCTTCTAAGTCCTCGATTTGTCTGTACATTTCAGGTTTGTGATTTTGGCCTTTCGCGGTTAAAGGCCAGCACGTTTCTCTCATCAAAGTCAGCAGCTGGAACTGTAAGTTCAGTTTGTTTGAAGCTAAAACAAGCTGTTTAGTTTGAATCTTTTTGTTCAGTAGAAGATGAATAAACTATTGACTTTGATATATCAGCCCGAGTGGATGGCGCCAGAGGTCTTGCGGGATGAGCAATCTAATGAGAAATCAGACGTGTATAGTTTTGGGGTCATCTTATGGGAGCTTGCTACATTGCAACAACCATGGGGTAATTTGAATCCGGCTCAGGTAACTTTCCTCACCAAATCATCTCGATAACATTAATCTGTTTTTGCATTTGTAACTGTCTCAATCACATAACCCGCAATATATTCATTAAATAAAAAATGCTCAATAGGTTGTCGCCGCGGTTGGTTTCAAGTATAAGCGGCTTGAGATTCCGCGGAATCTGAATCCTCAAGTTGCAGCCATAATCGAGGGTTGTTGGAATAAGTAAGTAAACGAAATTTTCTCTCTTCTATAAACTTCTTTTTCTTGCTGGCATCTCCAAATTTATGCATGTTTGTTTCCTTGGCAGTGAACCGTGGAAGCGTCCATCATTTGCAACAATAATGGACTTGCTAAGACCATTGATCAAATCAGCGGTTCCTCCACCCAACCGCTCGGATTTGTAAAAATCCCCGGTCCATTCGAAAGTTGTTATATGCACATAAACTCTCAGCATTCTTTTGCTGCCCAGGAGGGAGACTCTAGTTAAGATAGCTTTAAGGTACATTCCTCGTCAGCTATCGATCTTATCCTTAAAAAGCCGGTGTTCTAATACCCTTTTTTCTGGTTTTTTCGATCCGTCTTCTCTTTTGTTCGATATGTTTGATTGTTAAAATGTACATGATTGTTGTCACAGGGAAGGAAAACAAAAAAAAAAGTAATTGAAAAAGTAGTAATTGGAAACAGTGGGGGATTATCTATATCTTCTCCCAAAGGGTAAGCTAAATATATTGTTGTTGTTATCATCTTTTGTAGTAATGCACCTAAAGCTATTTTTGTTTGATTATACAGATTATGTTATTTTAATTACCTTGTTGTACATCTAAACCTCATAATCAGTAGTAAGAGTGTCTGATTTAGCACAGCCAAATGCTGTCAAGTGTTTCGCAAACTCTATATAATTCATTTGAAAATTTCATATTTGTGCTCTGTAATTCAAATTAGATTAGTCTAGATTAATCTAGACAACTGGGTTAACTAACTTATAGTTTCGCAATTTGGAACAAAATATCTCAAACTTTAGAACATGTGGGACAGAAAATGTCTGGTCTAAATGCTTTCCCTTCGTCTGGAAGTAACTTGAATCTCCCTGCTCTTGAAAATGACATTACATTATTCACTCCAATTTCTTAAATTATTAATGCTTTTATTAACCAATAGGATTAAACCATCTATGTTTTGGTGACCAATAGGATTGCTCAAATCTGATTATACGACTAACACAGTGATTAGCGTTGAAAAGGAAAAAACATGACAGTATCCAATCGTAAAGCTGACCTGTCCAACACGCAAAATCACTCCTTCTAAAATATCTCAGATTACGTGGGTCCTACACTAACACTTTCTGCTTCTGTAATCTAGAGAGAGAGAGAGAGAGTGAGTGAAGCTGCAAGGAAACACCTTTGAAGTCGGTTCTAATTTTTTTTTTTTTTCCTGATCACAAATTTTCTTCGTGACCTCCAAAACCACGAATCAATGGAAGATGATGATGATGATGAAGACGAGTCCAAGCTGGCTAGAAAAATTGACCCACCAAACCGCCTCTCTTTCCCCTCAGATTTTTTCTAATTATCTCTCTACAGTTTGTCGGTTACATTCATCCCTAACCTTTATAAACCCTAAGCCTCATTTCCCACTAAACCCATTTTCTTAAACCTCTTGATTACCAAACCCAATTCCTCAAAACCCAAACTCTTTTTTTTTTTTTCCGAAATGAGACCAGACAAAGATGGTGTGTCTAAACCGACTCCAATTTCACTACCAATCTATGTCGACACAGACATGATGGGTTCTTCTTCTCCAGTCCCGTTGCCACTTGATGTCTTGCAAGGGAATCCGATTCCGCCGTTTTTGTCTAAGACATTTGATTTGGTTGATGACCCGAGTCTTGACCCGGTTATCTCTTGGGGATTGACTGGTGCCAGTTTCGTGGTTTGGGATCCTGTGGAGTTTGCCAGAATCATACTCCCTAGGAATTTCAAACATAACAATTTCTCCAGCTTTGTCAGACAGCTTAACACTTATGTGCGTATCTATGTCTCTCTGTCATGTACACTAATCTATTTTGTTTCTCTGTGTTCTGTTTTTTTGTAGATATATTTGCTGATGCGTGATGAAATGACCATTCCTCTTTCTCTTTTTGTTCTTTTGTTTCTCTTTCCCTGTGTTTTTTTTGGTATGTTTTTGTAATTTTTGATGACCAATAACATTTTGTATAGATTCTGGAATTGGTTTTTTGATAACTGTAATTTTTGTAACTACCTGTAATTGTGTACTCAGTTTGGGATTTGCGCAAGTCTTTTGTAATTTGGCTTTGTGTTGTAGTATGTATTATGATGTTGGATGAGATGATTAAATACTGTTGTATGACTATGGTTTCTAGTGTGAATGGAATATTTTGCGATTTACTCACAAGTCACATTGTTTAACTTTGGTTCTGAGACTTTACTCATATGTTCTTCAATCTTAAAGGTTAGAATCTTCCCATACTATCATTACGAATACTGATGTGATCTGGTTTTGATGTCTACTGATGTGATCTTGATGTGATATTTAGTCTTTTACTCTGCTTCTCCTTTTTGAGTTGTTTTTTGATACATGTGTTCAGGGATTCCGAAAGATTGATACTGACAAGTGGGAATTCGCAAACGAGGCTTTTCTTAGAGGGAAAAAGCATCTTTTGAAGAACATTCATCGTCGTCGTTCACCACCATCAAACCAAACGTGCACCAGCAGTAGCAGTCAAAGCCAAGGATCACCTACTGAGGTTGGAGAAGAGATGGAGAAGCTGAGGAAAGAGCGTCGTGCATTGATGGAGGAAATGGTGGAGCTTCAGCAGCAACACAGAGGTACAGCTCGTCACATGGACACTGTGAACCAGAGACTGAAAGCAGCTGAGCAACGTCAGAAGCAGATGCTCTCTTTCTTGGCTAAGTTGTTTCAGAACCCGAGTTTCTTGGATCGTCTGAAGAACCTCAAAGGAGGAGAAACAAGAGGAGCTCTTGGATCGGAGAATGCGAGAAGGAAGTTCATCAAGCACCAGCAGCCTCAAGATTCTCCAACCGGCGCTGATATTGTGAAGTATGAAGCTGATGACTGGGAGAGCATGTTAATGACCGACCAAGAGATCGAGAACATTCCACTATCGAGCCAAGGGATGACTTCAACCGATCCAAAAGGGAAGAACTTGATGAATCCAGCAGAAGAAGAGATGATGAATCCAGATTACTTAATGTCATTCCCATCTCCAAAAGCAGGAGATGATATAATCAAACAAGAAGAGACATGGAGTATGGGTTTCGACACTACAATACCGGCTTTTAACAGCAACGATGTATGGGAAAACTCAATGGACTATAACGCCTCAGAGTTTGGTTCTGTTGCAGTAGCAACAACAAGTGGTAATTTGCCTGATGTCTGCTGGGAAGAGTTTGCTGAAGGAATCACAGAGACTGGATTCAGTTGGCCAACTGGTGATGATAATACGCCTATGGATGATCCTTGAGAGCTTTCGTATAGTTTTAGATTTATAAACCCGCTTATTATCGGGTGGAACTTATTGATTGATTATTCATTTTGGATGCACCTTTTATACATATATAAAATGAGTTTGATTGTGGCTTTCTTATACAGATTCCAGGTCTTTTCACTTTTGATTCTGATGGATTACGCAAAACTATGCTTCTGTTCTGTTTTCTTTTGGGTTCTAACTACAGGATTGCAGGTCTAAAAGGGAACAATGTTTTTATCTGAAGCTGTCTCTATGATCCAGGTATGTCTTGTGTCTTGGTACCATCACAGTTCACAAGTAGGACTTGATTTTTTTTTTTTGGTCAGCAGACTTGATTCTTTTCATTTGTGAATATACGTTAAAAATTGATTATTTACAAATTTTTACATTTGAGCAGTTAAAATGGCGCCATATTTTAAATCTATTAATTTTTTTTATGAATATAAAAATAATTATTTTTTTTTGAATAAATGTTAACTTTATTCGCAAAAAAACCAAACTGTTTACAAGGGAAACCAAAATTTACACAACTCAAGAAAAGAAGTTAAACCACTCTACTCCTGAACCATTCAAAAAGTGTCTCCTCCATATTGCTGTCTTGAGCCCGAACTGAGAGAATCCTTTGTTTTACTATGCAATCTATAGCTGAGATCAGGGAACAAGTTGGAATAGGGCTCTCCCATGTCTTTCACGCCAGAGCATATAAACCATAGCTTGAGTGACAAAACACACCAGAAAAATAAACACTTTTGGCTTGTGAACCTCTGAGATGAATTGGATAATAGTATTCCAATCAAAAGTGAGTCTCTGACCCATTAAGCCACCAGCCAAGATATAAAAATGATTTAATCATAATAAAATAATAACCGCGAGAGAAAAAAATGAAATGTTTTTTTAAAAATATTTTCTAATTATAATAATGAATTAGCTGCAATTTTAAGTTTTTAATTGCATAAATTTATTCTTGATTCATCCTCGGTGGTTGTGACATTGTGTTATGTAAACACAAAAGTCCCAAAAGCAAAACATCCGATTCTCAATGTGCCACAAAATTACCACTCAGCCAAATTATTCATGTCTTGCTTTGCTCCTAATTCTTTATTCCAAATACATATAAAACCAAAAAGATTAATTTGCTTAAAAATATTATCACTTACAATAAATCTCCAATCCTTCTTATGACTTGCAACAACATATATTCACAATGACTGGTTGAGTCAGCTATTTCCAAGTGTCACATTTGACTTACATAGTTATAGAGGGCATCATATACTTTAGATATGAAGACTGGTTTGAAGCAAGAGCTCTTTAAGCTAGTTTTTTTGTTTCTTTCCTCTATTATTATAGCTTTTGGCTCTTTTGCACAGTTTATGATCTCTCTGTAAAGAAAAGGTTTTTCTTTCTTTAATAAAGGTAACATGTTATTAATAAAAAGAAGAGGGTCGTTCATATTATATATATATATATATGTTCGTGGAGCGTGTCCAACGTTAAGATCCGAAATATACGGGTGAATAAATTACTCGAAGAGCACTAATTCAAGATCTCTGTCGTAGCACACACACTCTTTACTAAAATAAATCTCTCTCGTTACTGAAATAATATTTGTGTTGAGCACTATGGAGTTGGAATCGAAGGTGTGGAGTTGGAGGTGGTCTCAGTCACAACTGAACAACCCGCATGGTGTACAGATAAGTGGAATCTCATTGATCGAATGCAGTCTATCGAGCCGAAGATGGAGTTCCTATCACTCAGTCGTCAAATAGTCCCTCAAGAATTCCAGGAGATGTGGGAGACGGGAACTAAAAGACCTAACGAACTCAAGGGGGAGCAGGATAGAATATTACTCATGTTAAGTCAAATATTGCGTCTCGTCTGCTCTATGGATTTGGATTCCGAGCGACCAAAGGAGGAGTTAGAGGTCATATCACTCATCAAACAGATCATTTCTCTCTTCAACTCTAAACCTGACTCCAAGGAGGAGCTCCTATCACTCATTACCCGAATGATGCGTCTTGACGTCCTTTGGGATTCAGATTCGGATTCCGATTCCGATTCGGAGCCGAAACTATCTGAGCTTTTGTTACGTCTTCGCGGGCTAGTCTCTTTCCACTTATCTCCAAACTTCACATATTTAATCAAAGATATCATCTCTTGCCTCAAATCTTTCAATTGGGAGCCGAAGCCGTTGATATCCTTATGCCGCCCTCAAGCTGTAGTAGGACTTCGAAATGGTAGAATTTTTGTGATTGGAGATGATCTCGGTCAGATTCTGATGGATAGGGGGAAATGTCGCTTAGAGTCTCTACAGTTTTTTGAATCTGCGCAAAAACAGCATCTTTATTGTTTTGATTGCAAGGGCGAGTACCACGAAGAATATGACAAAGCTGCAGTTGAGGTCAAACACCCTCTTCATCCAAAACATTCTCTTCAGCTTGTCTGGAGAAGGGACGGATGGGATACGAGGGAATGTTATTGCTGTAATGAAGATATCCAAAGGTTGTTTTACTATTGCGAGACTTGCGACTATGCTATGAATATAGCTTGTGTGCATAAACCGCCGCCAGTCCTGTCTGTAGACCATTTCAAGTGGCATGAGCATACACTTGCTTTATTTCCAAGACACACTTCCTTAACTTGCGACCTCTGCGCCTTGACCGATTCAAGCTCTCCTTTCTACGTCTGTCCCCCTTGTGACTTTGTGGTCCATCAAACTTGTCTCAGCTTACCACATGTCATAAGGATATCCCGCCATCCCCATCGTATCTATTTTACCCCTTCTTTCAACAAAGGTGTTTGGCTTTGTGGTGTTTGTCGCAAAAAGATCAACAATAATTACGGTGGCTATTCTTGCATCAAGGACAATTGTTCATATGCAGCACATTCAAGATGTGCCACACAGAGCAATGTTTGGGATGGCACAGACCTCGAGGGACAACCAGAAGAAATGGAAGAAGTGGTTGAGCCTTTTGTGCGCATAACGGATGCAGTCATACAACATTTCAGTCATCAGCAACTGAGCAACATCATCTGAAGCGTAATGAGAACACCGGCAGAGAATACGACGAGAATAAGTTGTGTCAGGCATGCGTCACGCCAATCTATTTCGGTAATTTCTACTCCTGTGTGGAATGTGACTTCATTCTTCACGAAGCATGCGCAAATTTTCCTCGCAGACTATACCACCCAATACATCCACATGTGCTTACTCTAGTGACACACAATCCCGTTGGAAACTACGATTTTGATGACAAATGTTCAGCTTGTCCTAGGCTCCTCACTGGTTTCTTCTATCAGTGCGGTGAAGAAGAATGTGATCATTTTAAGCTACATGTTCAGTGCGCCACAATTTCAGAGCCATTAGTCCATCAGAGACATATGCATCCTTTATTCCTAACATCCAAACCAGGAGAGCCAACACACAGGTGTAGTGGTTGCTATATAAGGGAATATGACTGTAAAGAAACATTCAATTGCATTGAAGGTGACTGTGACTTTGCTCTGTGTTTTGGATGTGCTACATTACCTCAAGAGGTGAGGTATAAGCATGATAAACATATGATCACACTTTCTTATAAAACCATGATAAGTACCTTGGAGTATTGGTGCGAAGCTTGCGAGAGAAAAATAAATCCCGAAGAAGGGTTTTATAAGTGTGATGAGTATTGTTGTGTCACCATTCACGTTCAATGTCTGATTGGGAAGGACTTCTACATGAAGCCTGGTTTATCGATGGTCAATCCCGTCACAAAAGTTCTCTCTAACAACCATTGCATGTCTCGACCTTTTTGCTCTTATTGTGAGAACCGTTGCCTGCAAAAAGTAGTTTTCCAACGTTCTGGATTAACATTTTGTTGCAGAAATTGTACAACCTGGTATCGTTCTGGTTGTTAGAAAATAAGATTGAAAATTGTATTCTTTTGTATTTTAATGAGAGAATTCCCTCTAAGAGGTCGATCATTGTGGATCTCATACGTTGTTTTCCGCAAAAAGGCTCAAAAGTGTTCACCAATCTGTTTTATGTTTAACGTCATCAACAAGAAAGCATAGCGACCTTAAGGATCATGGCTATGCTCTTTGCACCTTCACCTTCACAATGTAGAAGCTTCTCTCCTTCTGTTTCCTTTATCGTTTCTCTCCTTAAAAAGTGAAAACATCGTGCGTAGAAAGCTCACTCAACATTTTGTACATTTCTTTGATGTTTCTCTTCAACATCATTAATTTGCCTTTGAATCATTTAGTCGTTCAATAACAATGTTCATGTGTTGCTTTAAAGAATCACAAACTTTGAATCTTTGTTTACTAGATCAGTCTCAAGCTTTTGACTGTAATTAATAGTGTCACCGATCCCGGGTTTATATTCAAGATTCAGCACTTGTACACTGTACTGAACCAAGGCAAGATCCGGTGAATAGTATAGAACACATATAGCGATGGATATATAGAGAGCACTTACTCTTTTTGCTCCGAATGTAAGAAGTGTTTGTCCACATAATTTAATTTTCAAATTTTCTGGATTAATATTTTGTTTCAGAAATTGTGTATTTTGTTATTTATGAAAAACTTTGATTGATGGTTATTTCTCTGGTTTGTAACAAAATAAGATTTGAATCTGAATTCCATTGTATTGTTATAAGATATTTCGACAGGAATTTCACTCAGACGTGTATTTTGCGTTGCCATCATATTGGATATGCAACATTGCTCTAGTATTCTCCTCAAAAGGCTCCAAAAATGTTCACCAATCTGTTTGAATTTTAACGCTATCCACAATAAAGCATAGAGTATGAAGAAGACAGCAAGCTTAACATCTATGTACATCTATGATCCGTCAAAGAACTTTGATATAGTTTAGGCTTAAAACCCACTTATTATCAAGTGAACTTATTGATTAAATCTTCATTTCAAATGCACCTTGCACCTTTATCCATATACAAATGAGTTTGATTCTGCCTTTCTTATTCAGATTCCACATCTTGATTTAGATTATCACTCAACAAAACTAATGCTTTTGTTCTGATTTTCTTTAACCAAGTCAATTAAACCGACAAGTAAAGTTGAAATAGATTCAATATCGGTTCATTCCGGTTTATTTTCCCTTCTCAATTGAGAGCATAGGGCAAAAGCTCGCGAGAGAGAAAACAGAGAGACAAAGCGTCTCCCTTTGGTTTTTGGATCTCTCGAAGATGATCGATTTCAGTCGAGTCCAGAAGGAACTCCAAGATTGCGAGAAAGACAAAGATGCTTCGGGTATCCGGGTCTGCCCAAAATCCGATAACTTGACCCGACTCACCGGAACCATCCCCGGTCCAATCGGTACTCCTTACGAAGGCGGCACTTTTCAGATCGATATCACCATTCCAGGTAATTTCCCTTTCTGGGTTTTGATTGGTCACTCTACTTGTGCATAAAGTCGATTACTTTACTCAATTTGCTCTGAATTGAGTGTAACGAGTTGATATGTTAGGGTTTATGAGTTTATGATTTCAAGTGTGTGATTTGTGTTTGAATTGCAGAAGGATATCCTTTTGAGCCTCCAAAGATGCAATTTACAACCAAAGTTTGGTAAGAATGTGTCTCTGATTCTATTCGATAATGTTGTTATTGAGATTTTTGATAATGTGAAACAACTTTAGCTTATAGCTATGCTGGTTCTGCATCTATTATGGAAGTTGATATTGTGAAACAGTTGAGCATGGAGTGTTTAAGTTTACTCATAATCATTGATGGTTTAGCTCGGTTTACAATCAAAGTGTTTCGATAGTAGTTTTGTTATTGAGATTGATAATGTGAAACAACTTAAGAGGATAGCTATGTCGGTCTCTGCATTGGTAAGAATGTATGGCAACTTCTGTGGCAATAAGTGGTCTATTTCTGATTGATTGATCTTATTGAAAACATTTGAAGGCACCCGAATATAAGTAGCCAAAGTGGGGCGATTTGCTTGGATGTATTGAAAGACCAGTGGAGTCCAGCTCTTACACTCAAGACAGCTCTTGTTTCTATCCAGGCATTACTCTCTGCACCAGAGCCCAAAGACCCTCAAGATGCTGTTGTAGCTGAACAGGTTTTTACTACTTTACCATAATCATCTTGAATTGATCAGTTTGTGCTCTTTAAGTTACACTCTGAAGCATCCAATATGTCTGATCTTTACAGTACATCAAGAACTACCAAGTGTTTGTGTCAACAGCTCGTTACTGGACCGAGACGTTCGCCAAGAACTCTTCTCTAGAGGAAAAAGTGAGTTGTTGACAATTTGGTAAAGTTTTTGAGTAAAATGCAGTGACTGACTCTGGTTGTGTATTTTGCAGGTGAAGAAACTTGTGGAGATGGGTTTCGGAGATGCTCAGGTTAGGAGTGCGATTGAATCAAGTGGTGGAGATGAGAATCTGGCGCTTGAAAAGCTATGTTCTGGTTAGAATCTATCGAAACAGCAGGCCTCATTGGCGCTAGATATGATATTAATTTGGTTGATAACTTTTATGTCCTGCTCTTGCCTGCTGATAAGGGTTAGAGTGCTTCTTAAATGCAATGCTATATATCTCATCTAGTAGATCACTGAGAAGTGTCAAATATATTCGAAATTATTGGATGTCTCTTGATTCATAAAATTGGGTTGGTTTAGCTCGGTTCATAACCAAACTGATCCATTCTGAAACCAAATTTAGTGGCCAGTTGTAAAACCGAATCAGCTCCTAATTTAGGATATGGCATGATTCGGGTTTTTAGTAATTTTCGCAAGAAATCGATCCAACTGTGAATTTGCGGAATGATGACCAACCTGGCTTTGAAACTCTTGTCAGTTTCCGAAATAAAGGTCACTAATTTGAAGAATGGGCTTTACATTAAACTTGCGACAATATGCTAAGTCAAATCTTGAAGGATACGTGTGCATGGATCTCCTTGAAGCTCAGATAACTGAAGAAGAAGAAGCAAAACAAAGATGAAAAAACAGAATCTCAACTTTCTTCTCTCCATTTTTCTATTTCCACAAAAGTCATCGAGAAACACAACACAATCAAGAAGACGAAAGAACCACGAACAAGTCAAAAGCTTAAATGACTTTGCACCCTAATATATTACGATTGTTCAGATATGTAATCTCTAAGTGGTCGGATGATATGATTTTATATTCTCGTACAAGGAAAGGGGGAATGTGTCTTAGAGTATATATACAATTTTTTAGATCAACTGTAAAAGACCATTTTTACTGTCACCATTGCAAGGGCGACAACCACGAAGAATATGAAAAGGCACCAGTTGAGGTCAAACACACTCTTCATCCAAAACATTCTCTTCAACTTGTATGGAATTGGCCAACAACAGGGAAAAGAGTGTTATTGCTGTGAATCTGATCTCAGGCAAATAATTTATTATTGCGAGGTTTGCCATTATGCTATGAATATAGCTTGTCTGAAGAAAACAGGTCCGGTCTTACCTACTGACATCCAAACCAGGTTAGGAAGAAAGAACATGCGGGGTCTGCAATAAGTGTATTGAGTGCGACTATTCTGTGTGTTATCCATGTGCTACTTTACCTCAAAAGGTGAGGTACAAGCATGATAAACATAAGCTCACATTTTTCTTTATGGCGAGGAGACAAGTACCATGGAGTATTGGTGTGAAGCTTGCGAGACAAAAATCAAACAAGAAGAAGGATTTTATAAGTGTGATGAGTTTTGTTGTGTCACCATTCACATTGCTGTTGTCATTAATGTTCTGCCCAACAATCATCATATGTCCCGGCCTATATGCTCCGAATGTAAGAAGCGTTGTCCGCAAAAGATAGTTTTCGAATGTTCAGGAGCAACACTTTGTTCCAACTCTTGTTTATTTAGTTATATAAGAGCAAATTTCCAGAAATTTTATATCTAAGGAAAATAATAGTTTGATGTCCATTGCTCTGGTTGTATCAAATAAGAGTGAATTTGACTTATATTGTATTGTTATGAGATAAATCTACTGGGCTTTTTACTCAATGGAGTATTTGTTCTGTGAATAAGAGTGAATTTGGTTGACGTTTGAGTTTGCGTTCTATAAGGATATTTTACAATAAATTGAAATTTTTTTCTGTTTAAAAAATATAATGTTGTTCTTATGCAATATAGCAAAATGGAGTTTGCAATAATGAAGACCACAATTAAATTGAAACACTCTTAATTGTACATTTATACTTTGTTGCCATCATACAAAACACTCTTTTATCTTTATTTTCTCAAAATATTTTAATTTATGGTTTTGGCGATATGTGAATTCTACAAATTGTTTTAAGTTCCACATACTTAACTTATAATTAAGGTTTGTTGTGGCTTTGAGTGTAGATGTAGTCCAAGTGAGATTCAGTGAGCATCCTTCTCTTCATACACTCTTCATCATTCTCCTCACACTTCTCTTCTCCCATCAACTTAAAGAAGCCACAATTCAAGAAGAAATTAAAACTGTTTTTTTTTTTTCATTAAAGATGAATTTAAGAATATAAGAAAAAAAACATAGAATATTTGTCAATATAAGTAGTGGGTTAAGGTATTTTACATTTGAAAATCCTTGGGTCATCTCGGGTTCCTTATCTTCTTGGGCAGCCCAAGCCCCACCTTTATTGCAAAAAGTGTGAAAATTAGTGAGAAACAAAAATTGTTTGTTNAAAAAAAAAATTTTTTTTTTAAAAAAAAAAAAAAAAAAAAAAAAAAAAAAAAAAAAAAAAATCAACAAAAAAGAAAACATCAAGACAATATTAGTTTATCCACCCAATAATGAGTAGTTATGGACAATTGATATTTCACTCACTACACATTATGATTAAGCTTTGCTTTCAATTGAATTGTAACAGATTATTGCTACCTTATATGGCTCATAAGAATGCTCTTTTTTTTTTGTGTGTAACTGACTCATAAGAATGCTTTGCATTATACTCATGACAACAATTTAACAAATATACTGGATTCGAACATAGACGGTGACAAAGACTCTAGCTATAGCTAGACATAGTGACTATTTGCTGAGTTAATGCCTAATTTTTCAAATCATCTTAATTAAGCAAAAGTTACTTTCAGACTAANTTTTAAAAAAAAAAAAAAAAAAAAAAAAATCTTTGGACATTTCAAGATCATATAGAGGAATTATTTCATAAATAAAATTGTGATTCATAGTGAAAAAAAGAAAACATAGAATTCACACAGAGGATATCAAATACTTTATATTTACATACATGCATAAGGCATAATAATATAAAAAAAGGATAAGACTACCTTCTTTATCTTGAAGGACATGTGAAACTCCTTGAAGCTCAGAGCACTGAAGAAGAAGAAGAAGAAGCACAAAGAGGAAGAACATAATCCCAAGTTTCTTCTCCATTTTGTTTTTGTTTTCCAAGAAAGTTTTTGAGGAACACAACAACATAAAGAAGAAGAAAGAATCAAGAACAAGTCAAAAGCTTAAATATACGTGTAGACAGATCTCATATCATCTTCACATGCTCGTTACATTTTACGTTTATGCCCATTTCTCTAGTGCGTGTGAAATGGATCCCACTTTTATTAAAATTCTTCGCTCAACAACAATGAGTCAATATCAGTCAAATACTTTGTATATTATACATTATTTTGGTATATATAATCCCAAGAAAAGCTCCATTTTGAAGGAAAAAACAAATAGGTAATTAACAAGTCAAAAATCACTTGTACGTTACAAGGCTATGAATGGGACATTAGATTGCAGTTTTAAAGACTGATTTGGGTGAACTTTTTTTTTATGTTATCATTCATGTTTTATCACAAATTATACTTATTTTCACTATTTTACACAAACTGTACGGTATATATTTTTACTATTTAAACTGTATCACATATCGTTTTTAACACATTCCACACTTGTATACCGCTGTCATCATTCGGAATTACTCTTCTAGCATAGAAGAAATGTTTTTGAATGTTACTTTATACACGTGAATTAGCTGTAATTGAAGTTTTTTATAAATGTTTTTTTGGTGGACACACACAAGTGACTAAATGGCTATATCCCACCCACGAGAGAAAGATTCTTTCTTCCTCGTTGGTTGTGTAATGCAATGACAAAACCAAAATGGACGCATTCTCTCTTTTGACGTTACAGAAAATATATATTACTAAGCCAATTATTCGTATACGTTGCAGAAATATTACTACTCTATCTCCGTTTACAAAAAAAAATATTACTACTCTATCTCTATATGTGAATGACCCATCATGAACGTTACATAGAGACTATGGACCAAAAATTGGGACTTTCAACAATTTATTAAAAAATATATATATTCACTATGGCATTTAACACAAAATAAATATAAATTATAAAAAAAAATATAGAATTTGTAGTCTAGCGATTTGTTTTAGTATTATCGTTGTATCAATGTCTAAGTTCGAATGAGTTAGTACTATCATTATAATTCAAACCTAATTCAATACATATTGTATGATGTTAACGGAATAAAAACCTAAAAACATTATTTAAGTCCATTGAAAATATAAATGAGGCTTGATTATAGCTAAACATAGAGTCACATCATTTAGGGATTTGGATCAATCCTTTTGACTTAACCAATTTCTTGTGACAAAGAATATAGAAAAAAGAATGAATGATCAGGAGCCTAATTTGATTAAATTTGACGGGAGTCATAATCATATACTACTATTTTTGTTGTAAACTGACAAATTAAACCGAAAAATCAATAAAAACTTTTGAAATTTACAAATCGTGTTTGTGTTTGAGAAGAATTGTTATATGTCCATTCATTGTATCGATTAAAAGATGAAGAAGAGACAAATAAAAGAGACCCCTCACGACTTTCTTTCGAATTTTTGGTGGTAGTCCTTATCATTTTGCTTTAATAATTCAAGTCTAGATTTTTTGTAACCTTATAGCTTCGCTTTAGATTAATTATTGGATTGAATTGGGTTAAAAAAAAAAACAATTATTTATTTAACGTAATATTTGCATGTCGATAAAGTTCGATAAAACTGGGACAGTACTGAAAAAAAGATTTAACATGCGCAATTAAAAATAAAAATGATATATTTTACTTTTAAGGGCAAAGACATGTACACTAATTAGGTTTTTCATTTCATCTAATAAGGTTTTCAGATTAAATAAAAAAATTGAAATTTATATGTCAGTAAGTTAATATGGCCGAGTTGGTCTAAGGCTTCAGATTAAGGTTCTGGTCCGAAAGGGCGTGGGTTCAAATCCCACTGTCAACAATTTCTTTTTAATTTCTCGTTTTTTAATCATCGTTGTTGGGCCTTTTGGGTTTTCTTTCTGATTAAGTATATTATCCGGTTAAAGTGGGCCATTTAGTTACGATCCGTCGACTATCTCGATTCATTAATGAGTTGCTAGTTATGAATTATTTAAGGTAACCTTGGCTCCCTGTTGAAGCATTATTGCTTTTTTATGTATAAAAGAATCTAAATTTACAAAAACTGCAAAATACAAAATAATAATTGAATAAAATATTACAAAATAAAAAACTATAATTTCTTAGAACTATATACATTAGTTATACGGTATCACTATATGAAACTGCATACCAAATCTGAAAGACTAGAACCGACAAGTCTGTGAAAAATGCTTAAGCACATGATCGAATTATTTGTTTTCATTAGTTTTACAAAAGTTTAGAGTTCGAACTTATTAACATTATGTATGAAAGGATCAAAAGCTTTCAAAACTACAAGACACATAGCATTAGGTGATACAGTAATGGGGACAGTCATATTATATGATTTATTTATATCACTAATAAACTAATATTTGACTTTGCAAATAACAATTCAGAAGTCTAGAAACTTTGAACTTAATAAATTGCTATAATAGTAAAAATCCGTGTACATAAAAACAAATTCAAAGATAAAACAATTAGGTTTGGTAAGAAAACTAAAGTTTTTGAATTCTTGGATGGACAACGATACAAAGGGAACAAAAGAGTTGTTGTATGGTTGAACTTAAATGATGTCAACACAAATAAATAAATTAAATAATAAACAAAAAAATATATATTATTTTTTTTATAAAAAATACTACTAGTAGAAAGAATATAAGTCAAAATATGATCTAGTGAGACTTTTGATGTGTTTGTTACGATCCATTCATACGTAACACATTCAGCCAATTAGTCAACTCCTTACATTTAATGACGCTTTTACAAAGTCAATCCATGTGACTTGATAATAACTCGACTATCATTTGTGAATTCAATTATTCTCTAACTTTTCTTGGTTATGAATGCAAAATTTCTAAAGATAAAATATCATCCCCCTATAAGGGCCCTATAGTTAATTAGACAATACCAGATTTGGACATGGTGTGATTTGTATCTCGCTTTAGCTTAAATAATGTTAACGGGTTTAATTAAGTATTACTTAATTTTTATTATAAATATAATTGACATATTTTTCAACCAAAGTTAATGTATTTATTAGGGATATACAAAATTTATTTATAAATACGAACTAACTATATACATTCATTGATTTAAAAATGATTAAATCCGATTCTTTTCCTTGAAAATTAGGAAATTCTAAGTTGATGTCCGTATGTATTATATAGACCAATGGATGATTTATGATCCGTTACAACGGTAATTCAATTATATGGTTTTTCAAGTACTCCATAATATCTTTTTAGTCGAGTTATCGAACTCATTTGATTTTAATGGTATATTTTTTTTCTCTGAAATTGAATCATTAATTTTAACTGTTGAATTTTAACTTTGATATATTATACATTGCAAATCAATTTCTTTACATTGTGTTCAAATGAAATGACGAGCATGTATTCGAAGTACGTATGCAATTTCATATACCCGAGTCACTTATACATGTGGACATAACAACACCATGCAAGTATGTATCATACATGGTCCCCTAAAGTTTTTGGAGCTGTAAACAAGATTGCAAGTTGCAACTTTTGCAACTAGATAGATTCAATGATCTGACTTGTTAAATTGACAGAAACAGATTAAGAGCTTGAGCCTTTTGACCCTTTTAGATTAGGTGCGACTTTTGTCCTACCTCCATTTCCTTTGTTTATTAATACATACTCTCTTCTAGATTTCCCCTTCCAATTTGTAATCATTTCCATTAAATTTTCTATGCACACACATATGTTTTCCTATTCAGAAGTGTGTGGCTAATCACATTCAATTAGCAGACTTATTATAGATGCCTTAAATTAAATGATTGTCCAAGAACTTTACATCCAACGATAAAAAGACGGGTTCGAGGTCCAACATGTTTCAATTTTTATCAACCTGATATATTAGACAAACACTCATTATTTTAGACATGGAATTAGTCTGAGTTCTTCCATAGATATGAGATTTATATTAAATTATCAAAATTTATATGATTGCTTACATAATTTTTTTGTATCTAACTTTTTATAATTAAATATACCTTTATAAACATATTATCACATACTCAATGGTCGTGGAACATACGCGATTAACACATTACATATTTTCGATACATATGTGTATGTATACACAAATATAATGACACTGACACATGCTAAGTGCGTGCAATGATTTGTCTTTTACTCAATATTTTACGTAAAAAAAACAATCTGGTTTTAGCGCATTATACAACTGGTCCATTTGGGAGTAATGGTTTACATAATTTTGATATGATGATCATGATAACATTTTCATTCCCACCAGAAAACCATATCTTTTCTCAAATCTCAACTTCATATATTTAATTCCCTAGTCCCACGACATCGACGCCGTTTAATATCATTTTCTTATATCATACGAACATATTTTATCATTTTCCACTATTATAATGTTTTCATTACCTCTATATATAGTGTCAAACTTACCTCATACAATGGACACTCTCTCTCTCTTTTTTTGGTTTTCTCTCTGCATGAACGTATCAAAAAAACATCACAATCTCTTTCCTTTTCTGTGAGCTTAAAAATAAGACCTCTCTTTGATTTTTATAGAACTTTCTAAAAATGGAAGGTTTTCCTTTAACTCGGTCCTTCTTGTTATTCTTGTTCTTGATTTGTGTCAACGCGACCGAACCGGTTCCTCAGGAGATAACCAAAGGCTTCGAAGCTAAACCGGACTCAACCATCACCACGTTTCAGCCACTCCTCACTGACTCAAACCGGAACTTCTCACTCGGGTTCTTACGGGTAAACGGGTCGCTTCTCTCTCTCGCCGTGATCCACCCGAACTTAACCGACCCACTCTGGGTTTTCAACCCGACCCATCTACCCACTTGGTCACACAAAACCAAACTCGTCTTCAATGGCAGTCTCGTGATTACCGATCCTTCCTCAAGGGTAGAATGGTCAAGTCATACTAACGGAGACCGTCTCATCCTCCGTAACGACTCGAATCTCCAAGTCGTTACGTCGTCGTCTTCCTCCGTTTGGGAGAGTTTTGGTTTTCCCCAAACTACCCTCGTGGAGAATCAGAATTTCACATCTGCCATGGTTTTGGTTTCGTCCAATGGTTTATATTCGATGAAATTAGGATCCGATTTCTTCGGGTTATATTCGAAAGTAGGATCCGATACCCAACAGTTTTACTTTAAACACAGTGCTCTTCAAGCGAAAACCAAAATCAAATCCGGTTCAGGTCCGATTCTCGCAAGGATCAACCCGAATGGTTATCTCGGTATGTACCAAACCGGAAACGAAATTCCAATCGACGTCGAAGCTTTCAACAGCTTTCAAAAACCGGTTAACGGAATTATGATTCTCCGGTTAGAATCCGACGGGAATCTCCGAGGTTATCTCTGGGATGGATCGAAATGGAGTTTGAATTACGAAGCGATTCGCGAAACTTGCGATTTACCAAATCCTTGTGGTGCGTATAGTTTATGTACTCCCGGATCTGGATGCTCGTGTATCGACAACACGACGGTGATCGGAGAGTGTGGTTACGCGAAGACGGAGAGATTGGAGGATTTTTGCGGCGGAGGCGAAACGACGACGGCGTTTAGAAAAGAAGGTGTTGAAGTGCCGTTTAAGGAGCTGATGGAGCACAAAACGACGTCGAATTTGAGTGAGTGTGAAGCCATGTGTGTGGAGGATTGTAAATGTTTCGGGTCGGTTTATAATAACGGATCCGGGTTCTGTTATTTGGTTAATTACCCGATTCGGTCGATGCTGGGTGTTACGGATCCGAGTAAAGTGGGTTATTTTAAGATACTTGAAGGTGTAGAGAAGAAGAAGAATAGAGTTGGATTAACGATTGGGATGTCGGTTCTTGCTTTGATTGCTTTTGTTTTAACGGTCACGATGGCTTACGTCGGGTTTAAGATTTGGAGTAGAGAGAAACGGGTGCAAGAGGAAGATGGTGGGTTATCACCCGGCCCCTATAAAAATCTCGGGTCGGATAGTTTTAGTTCCGTTGAAATGAGTCGTAGATGATGCTAGTAGCTTTTTTAGTTTTTTTTTATTATCAAGAAGTACTTATTTACACATATATAAAGTTTAACTTTTTGCAATTTGACCATTATCTTATGGTGATGAAATTTTTCACCTAACAAATAATAATTATTACGAAGATATATACTAAATTTGGATAAATCTGTGGTGGTGTAGGCGGGAAAATGATAAAATATTTGTATTAACGTCATGCATGACGCTAAGAATGGTGGATAGTGGACTCTTCGTAAGCTCCACATGTTGTTGACTTCAACTATTCGAATTTTGTAGTCATATAATATTCATATTATAATTACATCTTATTACTTTTGATATTTGAGTCTGATCAACATGTAGTGCTAAGTTCACGTGCTTCATGGCCTCAACCACCAGAATTTATCCTCACTTTTATCTTTTGTTTTAAGTCAACATATAATTTATATTTTATTTTATGATAACTTCTCGTCAGATCCTAAAGTTTCACTGGAGGAGCACTAAAATTATTATATGATAATCTTCATGAGAGGAGCACTAAAAATAAAGTTGGAGGTAAATTAAACAAAAAAATAAAAAATATTAAACCAAAAATAGTTAAAAGTTTCTACAAATATCACAGGCGACGCGAGAATTTCTATGGGCCTCTTATAAAACTCCTTTTTCCTCGCCGCATCTTTCTCCAAACTCAGGCCTCTTATTATATAATGCCCAAAGGCCCATTCACCTCATTTTGAAAATCAGTTATAGTTCTCTCTCACAAATACAAACACACACAATCGGAAAATTCTTCTCCGTCGCCGCCGTATACAATGTCGTGCTTCAAATCCAAATTCGCCGGTAAATCTCACCACCTTCTCACTGTTCTTCATTAGATTTCGTTAGATCCTTGAAGGAATTGAGAAAAACATGCTGAATTCCGCCCTTTTACTTCCTAGGATTACGATTTTCAAATTGTTCGATCGTTGATTCTCTGTTAAATACATCTATTCTTGATCTAATTGCTTCGTTCGTAGCCCGAGAACTGTTGGATCCCTTAATCAATTTCATGTGGAAGTTTCCTGAATTTCGTTTTTTGTTCACAGATGAGCTCATTGCCAATGCTGCTTACATCGGAACACCAGGGAAAGGTATTCTCGCTGCTGATGAATCCACAGGAACAATCGGAAAACGTTTTGAGAGCATTAAGGTCGAGAACGTTGAATCGAACAGACGTGCTCTTCGTGAGCTCTTGTTCACTACCCCTGGAGCTCTCCAGTACATCAGTGGTATCATTCTCTTCGAGGAAACACTCTACCAGAAAACAGCTTCAGGTAAAAACTCAAAACCTCACAAGAACAATCACATTTCTAATGCTTTCTTGTGGTTTGATACGTAGAAGAATCTGTGAACAATCACATTCTCTGATGCTAGTATTGGTCTCATTTCGGAGAAGAATCAAGAATCTGTGAAGTTATTGTTTAGATTCGTATATGTATCTTAGATTGATTCAATCATTGATGTTCGTAGTATCTGCTACAGTGAACCATATATATAGTAATAGAAGAATCTGTGAAGCTACTGTTTGGATTTGTATTTCTCTCTTAGGTGGATTGAATCATTGATCTTGTTGTCTGTAATGTTATAGTAGAAGAATCTAAGAAGCTTTTGTTTTAGATTTTTATATTTATCTTAGATTGGTTTAATGATCTGATGTTGTTGATTGATGGTGCAGGAAAACTATTTGTTGATGTAATGAAGGAAGCTAAAGTCCTTCCAGGTATCAAAGTTGATAAGGGAACTGTTGAGCTCGCTGGAACGAACGGCGAAACCACAACCACTGGTCTCGATGGACTCGGAGACCGTTGCAAGAAATACTACGAAGCAGGTGCACGTTTTGCCAAATGGCGTGCTGTTCTCAAAATCGGGGCCAACGAGCCTTCCGAGTTAGCCATCCATGAGAATGCTTACGGTTTAGCGAGATACGCAGTCATCTGCCAAGAGAATGGTCTTGTTCCCATTGTTGAACCAGAGATTCTTGTAGACGGATCTCACGACATTGAGAAATGTGCTTACATCACCGAACGAGTCCTTGCAGCTTGTTACAAGGCTCTCAATGATCACCATGTGATCTTAGAAGGAACACTCTTGAAACCAAACATGGTAACTCCAGGTTCTGACAGTGGTTCCAAGGTGAAACCCGAAGTGATTGCAGAGCACACTGTCCGCGCTTTACAGCGAACAGTTCCCGCGGCAGTTCCAGCCGTTGTGTTCTTGTCTGGAGGACAAAGTGAGGAAGAAGCGACTGTGAACTTAAACGCGATCAATCAGCTCAAAGGAAAGAAACCATGGAGCTTGACGTTTTCGTATGGACGTGCGCTTCAACAGAGTACACTCAAGGCTTGGGGAGGTAAAGAAGAGAATGTAGAGAAAGCGCAAAAGGCGTTCTTGGCTCGAGCCAAGGCTAACTCTGAGGCAACCACTGGTAGCTACAAGGGTGATGCTCAGCTTGGTGAAGGTGCTTCTGAGAGCCTTCACGTCAAAGACTACAAATACTGAAAGGGAAAATTCACGGATTTTTGGAGATTCGATAATTATACTATATATATAACTTGATGTTGTAAATAATTTTTTTGAGGGAAAATTTTTGCTATAATAATAACTTGTTTGTAAAGTAACTATTGAGAAAATGTATGTATATATAAGGGAACATGTAATAAAAATTACACATTCTTAACGTAAGAATAAAATTGAAAGAAATAAAACTATGTAAGAATAAATTTTAAATTTCATTATGTTGTGTTACATTTTTTTATCCAAAGCTACTAAAATTTGCAACGGAAAAAATAAAAAAGGTCAATGTAGATGTTCTAATTTTATTTTTTTCTTTTGTCAACTATAAATAATTTAACAAAATATTGAGATACAACAAGCCAACGAACAATATAATCAAGTCTCCGAAGCCAAAAACCGACCAAACTAAACAAGTTTGAGAGAGAACAGAACATACAACGATTACAACCAACAACACAACTAATCAGAATCACATTGACCATAAACAATAAACAAATAAGAAAATAAACACACAAGATCTAAACTGGAGAAATGTTAGCGAAGAAACAATGAAGAAAGTTTGTTATGAGAGAGAGTCTGTTAAAGAAGATAGAAATGTCGAATGATTTTCTGTTTTCCTCATTAATCTTATCAACGTTTACAATTCCTCTTATATAGTGAGGTGGTTTACATTTAACCAAAGCTAAACCAATATATTAAACCAACACTTAGTCTATTAAGAAACTCCAATAAAAATAAATAACCACTAATTTCAAAAATCGATTCACAAATTCTTTTATTCGAATTTATTAGTTTTTGCAACGGGAAATAAGAAGAGTACTATATATAGATGTCACTAATTTTTATTTTATTTATATAATATCCAGATTTATTTTGTTTGTGTTTTGTAGCTTTACCTTCTATATAGACATTGACAAAGAATAACTTTATTTGTTCTAATAAATTCCGTTCATAAATATATATCCAGAAAAAATTCTATACTTAAAAATACCCAAAAAGAAAATCAAAAAAGAGAAAATTTAATGAAGGTTTTAAATGAGAGGAATAATAAAATAAAATAACATATAATAAGAATAAGTGGAAATAATGAGGTGATGATGTGTCTAGTCGTAGGGTGTACAGAATAGAGAGACAATGGCAGTGACTGAACGTAGAAATAGGGTCATGAAACCACAGTTTTTAATTGTTTAGGTTAAGTCTTACTCTAACTTCAGTCGTCTTATTCACTCACTTACAACAATCTTACCTTTTTTTGTGTTTAAACTTTATATGTAATGACGTAATCAAACATCTAAATATACAAAAAAAAATATCTTCACTTTTTATTCTTTATAATGCTGTGTCACATATTCAAATTTAATTTAATTTTTCAAATTTCCATGAAAAATACAAAACTGATTATGAAATATTTGAAGGGTTTTTATAAGAAACTGTTTCAAACTGTTTATATGAATGTGATGTATCATGGTTGGTCACTATATATGTTTAAAATAGTAACAAAACCTAGATTTTCATAGGTTTCAAATATTAATTAGTGTAGTAACAAAACCTAGATTTTATTTTTAAATATATTATCTATTATTCTTTCGGATATTTTATTTTTAAATATAAAATACAGTTTTTGTAATTACAATTTTCGTTGTGTAATGATTTTTTTTTTTAAGAAGAACGTTTTAATTTGTGATATATTATGATTGATCACTGTAAACGTTATAAATTACAAGACAACTCAAAATTTCATAAGTTTCAGAGATCCGTATGGGTCAAGTCTTGAATTCCTTCGGTTAATATATATATATATATATATATATATATAAAGTTATATATGCTGCTTTTATAATTACAAACTAGACGTTTTGTGATTCCTTTACTAATTTGATTTGTTATGATTTCGTTTTTTGTTATTGTTGTTGTTGTTGATGAATTAGTTCAAAGAATTGGTGTTGTAGTTAACCAAATCATGAACTAACTTAAGTTGGGAGTTTCTAATTTCTAAAGGATTGTTTTGAAGAGTAAGTAAAGACACAACTTCTTCAAAATATCAAAGTGTGACGTGTTCACTACATTTCCACAACATCTATCTCTATATCCAAATTCAAAACAGTTAATAAAAGTATTGACAAGAAGAATCAACAAACTCTAAGAATAAGAAGTAGGACTAGTCATCTTTGAGTGATATTGTGGAACCCATAAAACGAACAAGCACTTAAATGTGTATAGAGACAATTCAGAACTAATCAACACTTATCAATAATGTTGGTACGTACACACATATTGAAAAGATTTATATTGACTCTCTCTCTCTCTCTCGTGCTCGTGTCTCACTGTCTCTATAGGGAATAGGGACAAAAAGGAGAAGAAAAGAGTGAGATCATGGAGAGATAAAAAGGCAAATGGTTACTTTCTCTTCTGACCATCGACACACTGAATCGACCAGAGCTTACTTCACTACTCTTCCTTCTCTGTCTCCATCTGCAATATTATTACTCTCTCTCTAGGATTTTTCCCAAAATTTACTTGTCTAGCTTTTGTATGTATCTTTTCTTTGTATCACCATTTATGTACATGTATTAATTAGGGTTGAGTCTTCTATACACCAATGTTCAAACAAATTTCAACTTAAATATAGTAGCTAGCTAGCTAGAGTTAGGTCTTTGATCCGATAAAATTGTTATGGACCATAACCATACCCAAAAAGTTGGTCCACAAACCGAAAAAAAAAAACAAGTTTGACTTAGATTTTGGTTTTATATGTATATATTCTTGTTGAAATTAACATACCGACACCACAAAATTAATCATTTCTTTATTAATCAAAAATATTTTATTAATTCAACCCCCTTAAATATCGGGTTAATTTAAGAGTCGAGTGAAAACTGTCTGAAGAATTATGCTTAAAAATGGAGTTAGCTTTGAGACATCATGATTTGATTTTTCAGTTATCCTATGATACGTCTTGTCTGGTTTTGCGTGTTATATATTTAACCCTTGGATGTGAAAAAATAAATTCTCCTACAAATAATAATTTATGAGACACGATCTCTGACTTAGCATAAATATATGTGTACTATTGAAATCAAGATTCAATGATAGAGAAAAAAAGATTGATATCTCTTTTAAAAAAGTCTTACAAAACAAAAATATGAAAATATAATATATAACGTAGTTGTTAAAGCCTAGCTTAATATAATTTTTAGACTTCATCTTATATATGCTGATATATAATTTTGTTATGCCCCCAACAAATATTCCTTAATTCTAAGCATCATGTGACATAATATATAGTTAAAGTCAAGGTTTATCTCAATAATATATAGCTAACTCAAAAAGAATTAGTTAAATCACATGATCACCTCTTCTTCTTGTCCTTCATTGAGTGATATATTACTTACTTACTGATTATCTCCTTTGCTTAGCCTCAAACCATAACTCTCCCACAAATTCTGATCTCCTTCTCCCATGAAGAATGGGAAGCAGTTAGTACTAGCCGCCATGGCGCCGCTCGGGTTTCCAGCGTTTGCGTTTGATGTTGAAGAGCCTACATTGCCTTGTTGTTCATTCATCTGATGATGATGCTGATCATTCTCATTATATCCACTTTCTTGATTGTTGTAGATTGGATTCTCTTCGGTTCTTGGATAGTACACGCCGACGCTCGATGAATTCTCCTTCCTTTTCTTGGTGATTTGCTTCTTTTCTTTCCTCATTTCATTGTTTATCCATTCCCATTTTTCCTTGCATATCAAGGCACTTCTTTGATCAAACCCTAACTGAATCAATTCCGCCGCGACTTTCTCCCATAGATATTCATCCGAGCAGCCTCCTAATGTCTCTTGAAACGCAGATTCCATGCTACTTCTTATCTCCATAAGCTTTATGATCTCTTGCTCACTCCAGCAACTACTACTACTACTACCTCCTCCTTTAGCACAAGCATTGTTAGTCATTGTTTGATCGCTTCCATTCTCATTCTGATTCTCACTATTGTTTTGGATCTCGTTATTAATCCTATCTTCCCGCGGGGACAAGCATAACGGCTTTATCAATGGCTTTCCTGTCAAATATTGCAATGCCTCAATCACCGCGACATCTCTAGCTTCCATCCTCTCCCTCTCTTTAGCCCAAAACTTATGCTCCTTATCGATCCTCGCAGCTTCAACTTTCCTCCATGCCTCTTCTTTAACCATCCTTTGTTCCTCTTTGTCTTCAATAACCTTTGTCAACTTCTCAAGCCAAACATCTTGTCTCTCTATCAACCTTTTCATATTCGCGTCAATGAACTCCTTGATCTTCGCTTTCCAACTCCTCTTTTTCCTTCTACTACTAGAATCATTCCCTTCGGAAGAAGAAGTCATCAACTCTAGCTCCGAGGAGTTGTAGTTGTTAGAAAGACTAAGACTTTGTTGATGATGAAAACCATGAACACTAGTGTCAACGTTATGAACGTTAGGCGTCGTTGTAGTCACGCTCATATTAGTGTTTTGAGTGTGGAAACCATGAAGAGCATTGCTCATAAACTGCGTGTTATGACTAGGACAAGTAACCAAGTTGCTAGAATCGCCGTAGAGGGCCTCGAGCTGCCTGAAAAACCTATAGTGTTTACCATCTTGTCTTCCAGCTTTGCCTTCTTTAGTCTTCCTATAATATTTGTAAAGATTCTCAAACTTCTCTCTGCATTTCTTCCCACTCCTTTGGTATCCATGTTCCTCGGACATAATCCTAATTATAACAACAAGAAAAAAGAGATCAATGAGAAAGACTAAACTAGTTCCATGTTTTGAGTGAATAATATGCATGGAGCAGTGCCCTAAACTTGAAACTAGCTTTTGTATCATTGATTGTTCATAAGATACCCATATTCATTATTATCATGCATATAAGTCATATAGATATATGTTTATATAACTACAATGTGTGGTGTCATTGCTTAGATTAGATAGTGATGACCCACATAGAAGTTTTTGTCTTCTTTCTAACATACACTAGTTACAACTTTTGGACCAAAATTGTCATCGATGGACTCATAGTTTTATCACAAGAACATGTTTCAATGCATATATAGTTACACTAAAGAAGAGGGTACATATCTTCAGAAACTAAGAAAGATGAATCAGAAGTTATCAATAAAAAAGAAGAAAACTAAGAAAAATCAAAGTCAAAGAAAGATAAAATAATTATTTTTTGTTTTATGTTTTTACCCTTTTGGGTTTTTAAAGCACCTGATAGTGTCTTAACTGAAACTGCCAAGGTCTGGTCATTCTCTTGACCAAAACAAAACAACTCGTAAAGAAAACTTGTTTTGAAAACTGACCACTCTCTAGATACACACATCACTATGTGTATCATACACAGTGTATGTATGTGGGAATGTAAACATTTGTTACATATTGATCAGAAGTACGTTGGAATTTAGAAACCCGAGAAGGAAGAGTGTTGAGGTCACATTCTTTCTTGTTATTAATGTAGAATTATTATTATTATTAAATATATAAAAAAGATGAAATCTCTCTTCGGGATTTTCACTTTGATATGTCTAATATTTAACAAGAAAGCGTATGAAATGTCAAATCTTTTCAAATCCAAAAGAAAACCCTCAAAACAATACATAAAACTCCAAAAATATATATTTTTTTAGAAAAAGGTTGAAGCTGTTTATATATAGTGTGTTTAGTAACAAAATGTCATTAATTAAGTTCCTCAAATGAAAAGTATTTTTTCCTAATTTATTTAACTTGAATTTAGGAAACATTATTCGTGAATCAAACACTTGTGCTTTATATAATTTAGTTTGAGAAAAAAAAAGTATTAAGGAAAAAAATTGATTTGAGAAATATGCATATATATAGTTCTTTAACAATTTTTTTTTTTTGTTTATAATGTTTTAACTAAAAAAAAAAAAGTTTCTAGAAATGAGCAGAGAAAGAAGAAATTAGGGTAAGATCGAGAGAAAACAAACCTAGAAACTTCATCCCAAAGAGGACCTTTTTGATTAGCTTCTTTGAACTTTTGATCAAGACGAGATCTAACTTCCAACAAAGTTAGGGTTTCTTGTCTCGGCCACCTCGCCGTTCCTCCACCATCTCCACCGCCGCCTCCAAAACCTCCTCCACCGCCGTCAAGAAACCCACTAAATCCACCACCACCACCACTAGTGCTAGCGTTCACGTTACTATTATTCCCACCCAATCCATGAATGCCACGTGGCAAGAAACCCATTTCTTGATTACTATTATCAGTAGTGAACTGATTAAGACGGTGGTGTTGGGGCTGCGGCACGGCCGGGGCAAGGTTGAAACCGAAGAAATCAGAGGGAAAATGAGAAGAAGTTGACGGTGAAGCCACCGTGGTAGATCTCACTCCGCCTTTCATGAGCTGCCTGAGCTCAGGTATACCATACTGAGGATGGTTATGATCATCCATTATGTTCTTGAGCTTAAAGAGAAGATAAAGAAAGATTGAAAAAGAAAAATTGGAACTTTTTTTATTTTAGAGAGAGAGAATGAGACAGATCGTGTAGTCCACGAAAAGGGGTCGAATGTTAAGCTACAGAGATGATATGGTCCCATGAGGCCATGACTTAATAACCCTTTTTTTTTTACTTTGCTTCTTCAATGTGTGTGGGCAAGAGAAAGAGAGAGAGTGATGTGTATAGATAGATCTTTTTGTATGTATTTTTGTAACATGTGTGTCTTAATTAGTGTTTTCATTATCTTTATCAAATAATTTTAAATACATTTTGTGTGTATATATTGATATATAGTCTGACTAATGTAAGGGTTTTTTTGTCTTACTAAGAGACAATAATAGATAGAGTTTCTTTGATTAATTCTTTGTAGAATATTTTGTTATGAAATTTCATTGTTTGGAATTTTATGAGGTTGATATTAGAAAATATGTGTGTGTGTGTGCATTGATGTGTATACCAATGTAAGATCTTTTGTCTTACTAAGAGACAATAATAGATGAAGTTCCTTTTTCTTTGAATTACTTTTTTAGCTCTAGATTATGGTTTCAGTAGAATTTTTTTTATTATGATGGATTTTATGATGAGGTTAATACTACTGCAAATTGCTCACATGTGACTCCATAATTGATACAACCTTTTGTCGAAACCAATTATGGGTTTGCTTACAAATTATTCCTTTGGTTTTTATTCATTTAAATTTATTAGGTATCATCATTATATATGGCTTCAGTAATCTCTTGTTTTCCTATTATTTGCTTTGTGAACCCCCTAAATGACCTTACTTCTTGTGGAAACCAAAATTTAATTATGAATGTTTAATTCATGTTTCGGTTTGAATTCGGTTTAGTACTTTCGGCTTTTTAGATTTTCGACTTATAAAGAAATAGTATCAAAAGTAAAACTTAGTCTATTTATATGGATTGTTTGGTTCGGTTTTAATATCACTTTGGATTCAGTTTTTTGTCGAATATATCTTTTTCAAATTTTAGTTGTATATATTTTTTTAATCACTTTGTTTTATTGAATCTGGTTTGAACCGTATCATAGAAGAAGTACAATTACAATAATTTAATTCAATGAGAAACTAATGTTCTTTTTGCATCATAATTTAAATAAGACATATTAGCAATTCAAACAACTCTATGTTTTGAACTAAGGTAAAAATTAGACGTTCCCGTATCTACATTAGCAGGCGGACTTCTAGTGTATCGACTTTTCTTTTTGTTTTCAGTTTTGATTTGATTTTTAGTCAAATATATCTTTTTCTTCAAAGAAATTTTGGTTGTATATATCGATTTTTTTTTTTTTTTTTGCTCAGTTTGATCGAAATCTGCTTTAATTTGAATATATAATGTTTTAAGCATTTAATAATTAGAATACTGATTGGTTTTCAAATGATATATTTTGGAATTCAGTTTGGTTTGGTTTGTCCTTATTGAACAACCCTACCATATGCCTCTAAAATCATTAATTAATGATATATATGTAAATGTAGAACTATAGGTTATACACTGAATATCAATAATGCTATTTAAAAACATTCGATTTATGACGACTGTGATCATTGTCATCTAATCATCTTCATAGATTTGTGTACCTTTTGTTTTACTTTCAAATCTTTTGTGTTTCAGCTTTCAAAGCTTCGTGTATTTCTTTATAAACGTTTCTTCTCCATACATAACTTTCAAAGATAAAAGTAATTCAAAAGCTAAAATTTTCGAGAGACATGTTGTGTGAATTTATTAGAAAATTAAAGAGAATTAATTGGCCGCAATAAGAGGGGGGTCCTCTGAGAAATTACCAAATTATTGGCTTTTATGCTCCCCAACATTTCAACCTGTCTAATCCCTAACCATTTGGCTTTATTGTTCCTTTTTGAAAACTTTTATTGCTTCAATCCTAATGTTCACTAAGTTTCTTAATCCCTTGTCAATAATACCATTTTTCGTTAAACTTGAACCAGATTTTTTAAAAACCTTCATTATAACTAGTAATCTTACCTATATAGGCTATAACTTAAACACTACACTTAATTGTGATGGAACATTTGATTATTATGGATGCTAAATTTCACATCCAAACATTTGAAGTGTATTAAGAAAATAGTATAGATCTTCTTATGATACTAAGATATTTGTAAGAAAGTGTATTATCTAAATTTAAGAACTTTCAGATTATATATGGGTTGACTATCTATATTGCCCCCTACTATAGTCACTAAAGCTGTTATGCCCCAGATTTTTTGCCTCCATAATTTCGGCTACAAACTTTTTTTTTTTCCTCCGTAATTGACCATTGAACAATAAACCAGCTGATTAAGGTTCTTAAACCAGTTTATGCGTTTTAAAATAACGTTTGGAATAACGTTTGGATTATTTAATTTTAATATGAAAATATAAAAACTAAAACTCATTTCACGTTAATGAAATTACAAGATGAAAAAAAAAACTAAAATTCAAACTCAAATCGAAATCAATCCCAAACAATTTTGTTATTTCCCAAACCAATAACCACCCACAGACTTAGTTACAAATCGAATTGGGGAAAAATAGAAATTAGGATTCGTCGTTAAATAATTAGGATGAAATTCAAAGAGTGAAATTGAGAGTGAAAAGAAAAGTGATACAAAAGACTTATATATGGGCTCTACGAACAAACGACTCGTTAATGTTTCTACAATGAAATTTTCATCTGTAAAAAGCTTCATGTTCCACCAGCAACCAAAATCTCAACAAAAACTACAAGCGCCAAAGCCTCCACAACTTTGTCTTAATAGAGATTTTGATGAGTAAGTCACATGATAAGGTATTGTGATGATCCTTACTAATCCGAAGTTCACTTTTCTCTCCACTATCAGTTTTAGTTTCTGAATTTCACCCTCACTATCTAACGACAAACCCTAATTTCTATTTTTCCCCAATTCGATTTGTAAGTAAGTCCGTGGGTGGTTATTGGTTTGGGAAATACCAAAATTGTTTGGGTTTGATTTCAATTTAGGTTTGAATTTTAGTTTTTTTTTTTTTGTCATCTTGTAATTTCATTAACGTGAAGTGAGTTTTAGTTTTTATATTTTCATATTAAAATTAAATAATCCAAACGTTATTTTAAAACGCATAAACGGGTTTAAGAACCTTTGGATTAATAATGCCTATAATTAATAAACTGGTTTTTTTTCCTCTGTGTTATACCTCATAACGAAGTTTAATAATGCCTATAATTCAAATCTTCTCAAAAATTCCTTTTAGAATATATTGAAAATCTAGATGGCCAAAAACTAAAATGTTGAAGGGAGTTCCATTAAAGCCCTAAATATTCATAAATGAAAAACAAAATCTCAAATTGGAGCTTGATAGTTAAAAGAGTAAAAAAGAGATGCATTTATAAATATGGGCTGCAGAATAATAATGGTATGCTTTAAAAAATGATAATATATCAAATGTTGTGATGTATCTAGTTAGATATTTTTTGGAAAAAACAAATCATAATGAAAATCCATTTAAACTTCCAATCACATGAGAAAATGTTACTATCATAGTTATCTATATTTTAGTGCTGCTAAATATATACTTTCATTAATTCAGTTATTCCACTAACTATTAATTAATATTTATATTGCTATAATGATAGATTCTGCGACTGGAAACTTTTGCTAAATTCCACTGTAATTCTTTACACTTGTCATAAAACAGTGATTCAAAATATTCATTCTAAATTATTTTAGTGGACTAATGAAGAAAGAAACAAGATTACGAAAAAATTTCCTTTTAGGAAAAAGAACAAATTTATATCTTTTTATTATACTCAAAAAATGACAAGCCTTAGACACGTGTCACATTTATAGCCGTCTATTAGAGGACCCCTAGAAAGTTTACCTTTTATTGACTTGGGATGAGAGACTTCAACAGTTCCACAGCAGACACATCCGAAACGATGGCGTTTCGTCTTTTACTGCTCTGTTTTGTTTTTGTTTATATTTTTTTCTCAATTTCATTATTATATTTGATTATTTGAAAATAGAGAAAAAAAGAATTGCTTTTGTATTCCATGGCTTGGGAGGCAAATAGATAAGTAGCTAGGGTTTGTATTTGTCTACCTACCTACTTATTATTGTTTCAACACCGCCAAATTAATTGACACCTTACCTTATCTTCTCATTTCATAATTTGATTTTAAGGAATCTAATTATTTGAATTAGTAGTAATCATTCACCTAAATGGTTTTATAATTAAATAACATAAAGGATAGTTGTAGGACAAATAGGCTACAATAACACCCAAAAAAAGAGAGAAGAGAAATATGTCATTGCAAATTTTACAATCTTCCAATACAAATAATGAAATAAATGAGAAAGTTTATATCATTTATATAGGTTTTAAGATTTTTTGTACTTTTAAAATGTGATTCTACCGAAATAATAATTTATTCGTTATTTTTATATATTTCGAACTGATTTTCACTTTATTTTTATTTTTGACCGATTATACATGCTTATAATATTTATCAGTCAACTAGAAACTATTAATACATAATATAGTATTTTTAATATATATTCATCTCCACTTTTCGTGTTAGTTTAATATAATAAGAAATTTAACTAAAAATATGTAATATCTAAGTAGTAAAAAGCTCTTATTGTTGTATTTTGGAATCATCTCCATTTCCATTATGAGATATCCTAAGAGGTATATATATGTGGGTAATTTTTGGATCTTCAAATTAATATCTATAACATTTTTGTAGGAGAAAGAGATAAATGTCTATATCACAATTTGACAATGCTTTAGAACCATGTAAAAACATTTTAGCTTATTTTAAAATTATTATATATGTGACACACAAAAAACATTATAATATAGTTTATAACTTAATAGGTGCCCTAGAAGGACCCTATAGTTTCCACATATTGGCTAGTGGCTAAGTAGCATGCTTTTGCGCGAAAGTGAAACTAAAATTCTGAACTCTACTAAGATGGGTCGATGTTATGTACACACATGCATGCCATAATTTTTTCAAATCATATAACACAAATAATAGTATGCGGTAGGGCCTTTATTCATTCGTACATCACCATAGTATTCCCACATTGATTATTAATTCGTACTTTATGATAAATAAAATGTATAGAATTTCATATGATCGAGGTACAATTCTTCAACCAAAAAGAAAAAGAAAAAAAAAAATCATTGAACGTTAGCTAGTTTATTAATGATACATCGAAAATATGATTTACTTACAATCAACTTTTTTTAATATAACTATAGATGATCCAGATTTTTAGCACTTTATTAGTTTTATAAAGTGAATGTAATAGTTCAGTCGTTCAAATTCATCAAAATTTAATGACTTTGAATTAGTGTTGCACCATTTTCATCTAATCAAATAAATATGCAGTTCTTCGATAATTTCATACATAACAATAAACAATCTATGATCCACACTCACAACAACTTTCGACACATAACACATAAATTACAATTAAGGTTTGATATAAAATCAGACGGCATATCCGAACCTGGATCCGACCATAAAAACCATGTTCAAATTGGGTATACGTATGTCAGTTTTATTTTGTTGGGTATACTATATATATGTATATCCGCAGATACATGTTCGAACTTATCCAATACCCGAACAAAGATCCGAAAAATTATAGTTTTTTTAATTTATCTTATGTCTTTATTTTATAGTTTGATGGGTCGTAAATATATATTTTTGAACCAAGTTTTGTCCAATTTACAAGTTAGTTTTTATCATTTCCGATAAAATAAGCACATATGATATAAACGATCCAAAAATATCTGAATCAAAAGATATATGTATATGTTTAGATATTTTATAGGTATAATTAATTGTGATCCAATCCGAACCTATATCCGTAGAATCCGAACATGGAATCGAACCGAAACCTTACGAATACACATATGGAACAAAAAATGTAACCGAAAGACCTCGACACAAATATCCATATGTCCATCCCTAATTACAATATTAGCCATCCAGATTTTTATTATACTCGATAATCCTTTCTTTATACGAAAATGCCATGATTCTCGTTAAAGCAACCTTTGGTTTTTATTGAAAAAAGGGAAAGTTGCCTCAACCATGATCTGTCTTTATAATATATATTCTTGTTATTATATCATTGAAGATCTATCTCTTTAATTTGTTAACAAGATCTGTCTTTCCATTGTTGTGTAATGAGTCCACATATATATTTTATATTCCTCGGCAATCATAACGTTCAAAATTTTAAAAACTGAAAGACATTCTTCTCACAAAAGTTGTGGACCATGGTACCAAAAAATCATGAACATAAAGTAGGTTTTATTTCCAAATTAATTAACATTTGATAAGGAGATTAGCTAGGTGCCGACAAATACATAATGATCATCACTTGGATTTATTATAAAAAATATATTAAATAAGTGAAGATATGTAATTATTTCTTAGAAAGGACAAACATAAAAGCAAATTATATATACAGTTACACTATGTTTTTTCAAATGTCTATAACAAGATGTTAACTGGTGTGGAAAGAGAGATGCACAATCAATTCTTAATATTACAGAAACAACAAAAAATAAAAATTATATATACAAAAAAAATTGAAGTAAAAGCAGATCAGTACGTATAGAGAGTGATGAAATCATGGACAGTGTATAGTAAACTGTAAGAGAAGAGAGTTGTTAATAAGGGAAACATACTGAACAGAAGAATCTCAGTCTTGCTCAATCAGTCTTTTGTCTTAAGCCCGACAAATATAAATATATTTGTATATAAGAAAAAGAAACTCAGTAAAATGTATTTTAAATCTTATATATATAATTAATTAAAGAGGAAAAATATTAATGAGAGTGTCTGAAAATCAGAGTGGGTCAGAACTGATGACTTGCTTTTCACGTAGGTAAGTGTTTGAGATCCATGCAATGTACATACATATACGTATGTTCATCATATGTACAAGCACAGTGTTTTGTTATTTCAAACCATTAATTGCTCTCTCTAACACTTTAAGTATATGAAGTAAAACACTTTCCTTTTCTCTTGTATATAAGAAAACAATTTTGCAAAAGTTGTTTGGGTAAAGCTACATATGGTGTTTGAGAGCAAAACACTTAACAAGAATCATCAATCTCTTAAGAGAAGAGAGAGTGATTGCTAAATTTGGTTTGGATAACAAACAAACTATCCAAACAATAACAACTATATAACATATATATAAGGATATATATTCTCATTTTTCTACTCAAACAATATTGCACCGGATACAAGACTTTAAAGAAGAAACACTTGACTCGCATGAATGAAGCTTGCCTTTGACCGAGACCAAAAAAGAAGGATTGTGGCCTCAAAATTGGAAGCCCTTCAAAATAGATGAAGAGTTGATGAGGTCCTTTTATGATTACTTTCAGCTCATGAGGAGGTTGAACTACATTATTTCGAGGTTGCTGCCACTATCTAGCACATCTCAAATATACATTTTAATTAAAAACTAAATTCATCCTGTTAACACTAGAAAAAAGGCAATGAACATGTTGAAAATAAAAGAGGACTACAAAATATAATTCAGAAAAGAGAAAAAAGTGACTAATTGACCAAAATTGACAAACTAATGTTAATATATTAATTTTACAAAAACCAAAAACTCGAACAGTTTTTTTAACCGAAACTGAATTAAAACTAAAATATTTTAAAAATGACAAACAAACTAACGGATTATTCAATGAAATTGAACCGAACCAAAATCGGTTTCTCACCCTATCATAAACTCAGAGAATTGCAAATTAAGACATCAATCATTTAACCATAATTTTTCTAGAATCTGTGTAGGATCTAACCTCGATACGTAAAATAATTATATATATATATATACGTGGATGTGTAATGTGTTTAAAGTGCTTCACATATATTAATACAAAATTAGATTCTAAACATGCAGCAAATATAACTAAACAATCATTTTTAAGTACGATTAAATTTCTGGCCAAAAAATAATTAATAGTAGGATTTTATGTGTATATGTGCATCAAATCTTACGTAAAAATTAGTAAATTATCTCCTTATATGAAAAATCAGTTCCATGTATAAATCGTTTATTTCTATGAAACAATGAGGAAATAATGTTTGGAAAAAAAGATAGGAGTACTAGAGAATGGTTTGTTAGACATAGTCGATGTTTGATAAGAGGGGTACATTGATGGATGTCGATAAGAATGTGGGGTAACACCCACCAGCTGGATTTTGATTTCTTAGGCTTTTTTCTTAATTTTTTTTTTCTTAATTTAAGTATCGCCTTTATTTATTTATTTTAAATGAGAGAAAATTACAAGAAACAAAAAAAATTAAGGATGAAAAAAAAAAAAAAAAAGGTTTTATAAGGCGAAGGCCCATATGTTGATGGAAGGTTTGAAACGACGGATGCATGCATTTGGCAACCCTGAAAATTTATATTGTGAGATAATTTATGGAATGCTAACAATTTTCCAACCAATATAATTGTTTTTTATGTTAATATGAGTTTTGTTGAGAAAAGAGCTTGTTAGCCACAAGGTGAAAGGGACATAAATGTGTTGTATGTTCTACTAAATTTGCGTAATTAAATTTTAATATTAACTAAAGTTTTTCGTGTATAAGCCAAGAAGAAAATATAGGATCTACAACTGCCATTAACATCGAACTCGAGAATAAGGTGAAGAAGCTCTATATCACAAGAAGTAATTCTGTAGAAAAAGGTTAGCTAGTGTTCAAAAGTTAATAGAATTTTTGTAATTTTATATATAATTAATTTTTTAAAGCACACCCTTCTTTTCAATGCCTTTTTGAATTTTTATTCCAATTATAGATCTTGTCAAGATTTGTCAACAGAATATGCACTATCTAACTCTTATATAAAGCAAGATATTTTAAAATTAAGTTATACTTTGTAAGTAATTTTTCAATTAATAAATCGTATGGAGAATTCAAAGTTGTCATCTAATTATATTTGATAGAGATACTTAAAAAAGTAAGCTAGCTATACTTATATATACCGTTGGTCCAGAGAATAACCTCTACAAATTAGTAGTGTTTGGGAATTTGAAATATTTAGGAACTTATGAATATACTAATGAATTAAGATCTTACCAAAAGTAAAAAAAAAAAAAAAAACCTTATATCAATGGGTTATACATGAAAAATGATTTTTTTTTCAAAATTACCATATATATGATCGTAACTTATTATTTTGGACACCATGACATATCATACAAATAAAAATAAAAATATTAATTTGAGTGGGTATTTACACATAACGGTTGCGTATTATCAAACAAATTCTAAAAAAAATCTTAAATTTGTGGCTTAAAACACACAAAATTTAAGTATTTTTCTAAAATTATCACACTATATTGATACCTAAATATTTTAGACACCTTTAGAAATTATCTAAAAATTTTTAGAAAAACCTTAAATTATATCAAAACCTCAATATTTTGGACACGTTTGGAGATCATCTGATAAAATCTTAAATTTGATGGTATATACGCAAGCAAGATGTGTATTTTTCCCAAAATTTCTCAGTTATATCAATGCCTATATATTTTGGATACCTCCAAAAAAATATAAAAAATCTTAAATTTGTGGGTTAATACTTAATACATACAAAAATTGAGTATTTTTCTAAAATTACCAAACTATATCGATGCCTAAATATTTTAGACATATTTAGAGATCATCTAAAAAGTTATTAAAAAAATTAAATTTGTGGGTTAATACACACAAAAGTTGAGTACTTTTCTAAAAAATTTCAATTAATGCCTAAATACTTTGTATACCTTTACAGATTATCCGATACCTTGTAAAAAATTCTTAAATTCGTGGGTAAAACATACGAAAGTTGAGAATTTTTTCAAATTTACCAAGCTATATCGATGTCTGAATATTTTAGACACCTTTAGATATCATCTAAATAATTTTTAAAAATTCTTAAATTCGTGGGTAATACATACGAAAGTTGAGAATTTTTCCAAATTTACCAAGCTATATCGATGTCTGAATATTTTAGACACTTTTAGATATCATCCAAATAATTTTAAAAAATTCTTAAATTTGTGGGTGAATATTTTTCCCAATTTACCATAATATATTGAAGTCTAGATATTTTGAACACCTTTTTAGATTATCCAAAAAATTGTTTTACAATTTTAAATTTTTGGGTTAATACCCATGGAAAGTTAATATTTTTCAAAAATTACCAAATAATAAGGATGCCTAAATATTTTGAACATCTTTAATGATTATACAAAAGAAATCCAAATTTATAGCTTCAGTGATCTAATACATACAAAAGTTGAGTATTTTTCTATATTATCAAAAGATATCAATGCCTAAATTTTTTAGACATAGTTACCCCATAGTTAAAGATCATACAAAAAAGTCAATAGTCCTAAAATTCGGTGGATTAACACACATGAAAGTTGAGTATTTTACTATGTTTGACACCGTTAGAGATCACAAAAGAAAAAAAAAAAATTGGTGGATTAATACACATAAAAAATTAGAATTTGTCTAAAATTACAAAATGAACTCTAGAGAAAGTTAAAATTAGTACTAAAAAGAAACATGTTTCATTAATCATTATGTACTCATAAATTTATATATTATTGATTTATTTATTTATCTTATGATATATCGAGATTTCCCCATTTTTATATTAATCTAAGTTATCTAACAGTGAATCGATTTAAAAATTTACTTTATTATGTTTAGTTCTTTATCGAGTACTAAATTATATATGTATATACATCTTTACACCCACCCCAAATTTCTAGTTTTGTTATTAATTATCATTACTAAAAAAGGAAAATTATCATTGCAAAACATCTTTTCGAAATGACGCTTTTGACCTTGATGTCGATACTAGGACTGAAACTCTGTTTCTTAAAATTTTTATTCAGAAACATTAACAGATGTGTTAAAGACGAAAGTGGAAAATAATAGTGGAGATGTCTTTTTCAGAAAGATTATGTAATATTTATACATGAGAACTATAGCTGATTAAAGGTACTTTTGACTAATTAATTATATTAAACCCTTAGAAAGACGTTTCCTCACGAAACTGTCACTGAATAAGTATGAGTCATGAACAAAAAGCATGTAATTAAGAGAAATCTTGTTTTCCATCCGTTGCATCATCATCAAATATCTTTGATTTTATCATATTATAAATTTATAAGTGATAAAATCCATGAATTGATCTACATTATATGTGATCATAATATATATAGCTTCATAAAAAAAAATCGACATCTATTACTTCCCAACACATGGAAAAGACGTCGAAAACAGTTTTTTTTATTTTATTTTTATCAATCTTGGAATAAATTTGGTTAAGTATGTATTATCATTGAGTAATTTGCTTAATAAGTAACAAGACTATTTTTTTTTTTTTTTTTTACTAAACATGTAAAATGTGTTAAATTGAGTTCGAACTCAAACAGTGACACAATGACGGCACTAACATACAAGTTCTAGTCACCAAAACTAATTACATAATGGAAAAAATATTTTGTTGTTTTTTAAATCTAAGTTGGGATCCTAATGGTCCTTATACATTTCTTATGTCCTTTTGGAACAATGAACATAAATAATGTTGTAAGCTCTTGGGCCTTAATGATTTTTTGTTGGCCCATAAATACTTTTAAAAACACTATAGCTCACTGATTAAGGATTTGCTACCACCACCAATCTCAACATCATAAGTTCATAACTAAGTTTTGAACTAGAGTTTTGTGAATCAAGTATGAATTTTCGATCCAAACTTTCTCTACATGTAAATTCAAGATTGTCAACTACAACTACTCGATCCAACCCGAGAGTTTTAGAGAACTTCACCGATCCTAAGAATTTCTCAGTTCTCATAAGGAATATTACACAAATCTTAATACTCTCTCATCAACCAAAACTTTTACATACACCCACCATCATCCAGGTTAGTTGTCATTGCTTGTGACGCAATCTACCCGAATAGAATACCGATCACCAGAGGCAAATGTCTTCTGATAGTTCCTCAACCAAATCCCCGAAAATCTCAAACTCGATATCCAATACCATGTCCTCGATTTCTGCATTGTTCTTTGATCTCCATAACCCTAAACTCTCTGTTCTTAAATCATGTTCAACCATCATATCGATTGTGTTTGACTCCACATCTCTCCAAGATCCCAATCTCTCGCATACCCTTTTCGCTACTTCGGCTTCATCGTCAAGCAAATGTAATTTCTCTGACACAAGGTCTAAGATCAATACTTCTATACCCTCGGGAACGTCTTCCATATCCTCAAAGTACGTCTTGAGAACTCTCTGAGTTATAATCTCGCAATGGTAAAGATGTTTCATCTCTTCTTCGTCATCCTCCTCCTCCTCCTCGGTTTCTTGGTCTGACATTCTGTTCTCGAGTTCCACTGGATCTAGACCCGCGAGTTGCTCGAATCTACAAAGCTTCTGTAGAAGTAGATGCTTTGCTTCTGTAAATTGAGATAACATCGAACTTGTCAGAAACCAAAGGTATTCAAACATTGGTGGGTCTCTCTCGTATCATTTAGCCAAAAAGACTTTACTTATAAAAAATGTTTAATTAAACTACAAAATATATTAACCCTATTTATAGAACAAATAAAAAAATGTAAAAGAAATCTACAATCATTCAATTTGTTAATTAAAAATTTTGGATATTTAAGGGCACTTTGTTTTTTGAGAAAACATAAAATTAAAGAATGGAAAATGTAATGAATGAAGGCTAAAGAAATGTAAACACACCATTATTGTTTTATATCTATTTTGAAAGGTTGTTTTTAAAATATTGTATTTAACATTATCAAAAAACAATATATATCTTAAATTAGTAAACCTTAATTTTACATTTATTATTTTGTTTAAGTAGAAAGATTGTTTCCTTCTTCATTAAAAGTAAATAGTGTCCAATCCATATAAATTTGTGTAAAATATATAATGGAAAGTATTAGAAGTTTTGAAAAAAATATTTTTTAATTTTTCTTATTTGAAAAAGACCATAGTGGAAAGTTGACAAACTGAAAAAAAAGAAGAATTTTGAAAGAATGTAAAATGAAAACAACTACCAAAAGTAACAGTGAGTCATATTAAAAAAAAAAAACTTTATGCGTTCACTAACATGAAACAGTTCACAAAAACATTTAAACAAAACACTTTACGTGCACGAACATGTTACACTGTTCTATTTCCTATAAAACATGTCACAGTATTAAAGTTGAATCAACAGTTTGGTAGGGTTTTAATAGATCGAATTAAACAGAAGAAAATTTAAGACAAAAAAAAAAAAAGAGTGGTTAGGAAAACAAAACGTACTTTGTACAGATCTGAAACTAGAAGTGATGTTATTGTCATCCATGTGAATTTCTTCGACATCGTCTTCAAATGGAGGGTCCAAAACTGAAACTGGACTACTCTGTTCTTTATCTTCTTCCTCTTCCTCCATTACTTCATAGCTCTCTTTCTTCTTCTGTAATTACACACACAAAAAAAAATTAAATTTAAGACAAGAACAAAAGTTTTGGACTATATTGTTACATTATTTTCAAGAAAAAGAACCGATAGAGATTTGCATGTCAGAGACAAAGATCAACTTTGTTTTCAACAACAACAACACAAAAGACTTTCGAAAAGACGAAACTGCCTTTGTCTTTAACTGTTGTTTCATCTTCGAAACAAGACAATCCATGAGTTCTCAGGGGTAGTTTTGTCATTTACTGTTATCATATCTTAATTTGGTACTAATTCAAACCATGTCAAAGTATTTCATTACTTGAACTTACATATACTAATGAGTGGTGTATAATTATGTAACATCAATTATTTTAAAGTCTTTTTCAATTTTTCCAACTAACGAATATGATCAATAATTGTAATGATGGTTTAATAATTAATTTAAGGAAAAAAAGACAAACCTCAAGACAATCGTGACGTGGAGAAACCGCTGGAGACGCGAAATTCGGCGTTTTGAAACCGCGATCTGAAGAAGGAGTCATTGTTTGTAGAACAAAGTGAAACGGACTTTCACAGTACCGTTTATCTTCCGAGTAATCTAGACCGTTCATCAACTCATTCATATGTTCTGAACCGTCCGATCTACTACTATCGCAACTCCAAGATCTTGTAACACTCTCCGACCAAACACCACTACTACTTGACCTCCTCGAAAACTGCGTTTCAGACGCGATTTTCTGCGTTTCTTCTTCTTTGCGTTTCGATTTTCTCGTGACTATTTTACGAACAACCGGAGATTCCCATTTCAACATATCCTTAACGCGATTTGAAGTAGAATCGCGTTTCTTGCGGTGCGTTAGCTTCTTCAAAACAGAACCAAACAACCCAAACGCGTTTCCAGCGTTCCGCTTTTCCGAAGACTGTTTCTTGATCCTAACCGCAGCTTCTAGTAATATAGACGCGGTTCTTGCAGGTATATTAACGAAAATCGCGTTTTGGCCACGATTCGGCGACTTGAGCTCAAAGAGTGGTGACTTCTTGGGGTCAGGAGAATCACGTAGAGAGAAGAAACAAGCGTTGCGGCAGAAACGCGAGGGAAGTCCATTACCAGCGTTTTGAGATATGGGTTTGCGTTTCTTGACTTGTAAATGCGTTTGACGATTGATTTGACAACGTCGGTCTGAGATGTAACTTTGTAGTTGAAATGGTTCTTGATCTTCTTCAAGAAGATCTTTTAAATGTCTTTGTGATGACATTTTTTACGTGTGATGTTTTTTTCTTCTTGAAAGGTTTTTTGAATGTGATAGAGAGAGAGAGCGATGGTTTTGGTGATTCAAAATTTTGTGGATGGTTTAAGAGATCGAGGCTAAGTAAATAGTTGTAGGTAGGAAGAAGAAACACCCAATAATGTTTTTGTTTTAGTATAGTGTTTTTTTGTTTGTTGTGTAATGGGTGATTTTAAGAGGGTACTAACAAAAAATAAAATAGTTTTTAATTTAGAGGTGTAACCTCAATGTTATTGAATGCAAGTTTCCAAAAGGGAACATAGAAATACTTATTTAATTGAATTGGTCCCCTTGATTTTTATTTGTTATTTGTTCTTTTCATGCCCACAACTTATTTCATCTTTAGTTATTCTTATATATGTTTTAAAAAATTTAACTGATCTTTTGTATGTAAACTGTCAAAGCTTTTGGCAATCCTTTCATAAAAAATTACTCAGTTCGGATTTGTGAAAAGAAAAATTCATACATTTTGGTATAAGTTGGTCTAATTCGACTAGAGATTATATATCCTTTTCAATGAGATGCTAAACCAAACTAATAACCAAATCATTTAAAAAAATTAACAGTCAAAATAACGCTTTGAACGAAATGAAACTAAAAGACTTATTTTGGTTTGGTTCAGTTATAAATCACACTTCTATTTTTTATTTCCAAAAATTATTCGATCATAATTTTTTATTTAAATCGTAAATAACTCCTTCTAAACTAATGTAACTAACTAATGATCTTGAGTATTTTGCTTTCAAAATTATCAGAGCATGATCCATATGATTTCGTCTTTTACTATTTTTTCGTCTAAATCCTTTTGAGTCTAGAGTCTTCATTTCATTTCCAAATATATTACAGAAATAGAAACAAATCTAAGGAGCCTTTAGTTTATACGCTGGCTTGTTTCAATAATAGCATCGAATAGTTGTTTTCGTTTTTCACATTCTGTGAAACTATTTTTTCTTTTTTCCTTCGAAGGCAAAAAAGCGTTGACGATCTTAAATAGGGAAAGAGTAAAAAAAAGAAAAATATTTAAAAATTAGGGTTTAAGTAAAAAAAAAAATAGTAAAAATGAAAACAAAACGACAAAGCGGAGAATCACGCATGCCAAATTTATTGTAGGAACTGGATATTGACTCGATTCACTTTTTTGACGACCCTTTTTCTTACCACCTTCGTGTTATTATTAACTTTAATTTGTTTAATCAATGTAATTGTATTCAAAAACTTTTCACGTGGTTAAATGAAATTTGACTACTGATGGTTGTTTTTTTTTAAGTTGCAAGACTCTCTATGGCAATAAAAAAAAATTGGATCTCGTCTAATTATATGAGTCCTTTAGTGATTATCAAACAATTACTTGTAAAATATGTTTTTGTTCTCAAACATATTAAATTTCATTCTCTGTGATAAATCTTATAGAATAGAGAATAATGTTATTGAGTTGTGTTTATATGAAATCC
>OVAF01000286.1:0-50152 GCA_900406245.1 Odontarrhena argentea | reverse complement strand
TATATATATATATATATATATATATCCAAAATATAATATATACACCATATTAATGGACCAATTATAATTATATTCTATTTTTTATCAATCTATAAGATATTGTTCAAATTTCTTCATTTATACATTTTCACAATATAATTATTTATCCGGCATTAACCTATATAATATGATAAATTTATATGTTTAAAACTATATGCTAGAATACAAATAGTAATCCTTACCAAAAAAAAAAGAATACAAATAGTAATAGTTAAATAATTCAATGCATTATATTAATACATTTTTACATTTAATTTCTTTATCCAACATTAATTTATATAATAGGATTAATTTTTAATTTTAAACTATATGTTATAATACATATATAGTATTAGTCAAATAATTCAATGCATTGTTTAATACATTTGTACTACATAATATAATTAATTTCAGAGTTTTAAAATATATGTTATAAAATATATAGAAATAGTCAAATAATTCAATGCCTTGTTTTGATGGAAAATTTCAGTTATGCATTTTTTAACTCTTTTTTTAAATTTACACTTTTTAGCCACCATTCTTTCAAAACTACACTTTGAAGAAAAATTGTTTTCAATACCATTTATCATCCTTAAACACTAGACCCTATCACTCAGTGGCGGAGCCATGAATTTTTTGAACCGTGGTAAAAAAAAATAAAGTAAAAAATTATTGTTTGCAAGTTACAAAAAAGAGAGAGAAAAAAAAGTCTACAAATGCACTCTACGTTCACTCATAGCTTTGAAACCTTTTTATCACCACTTCATTTGTTACATCTTCAAATACTTTCTTTTCGATGTAACAAATGAGACAATCGATAAGAAACTGATCACCAATGCGATTTCGTAGAGCGCTCTTAACAATATTCATTCCAGAAAAACATCTCTCGACGGTTACGGTAGCAACAGGCAAAGTCAAAGCTAGTTTCAAAAGTTTATAAACCAATGGATGTGAACAATGTTTCTTAATTTCTACCATCACCCGTCATAGATCATAGATCTCCAAGATTTCTCAGAACAGCAAATCTTTCATCCTTTCAAACATTATCAATATAAATTTCGAGTTGATGCTCAAGAGAAAGGTATTCCAGACGACTAAAATCCTTAGGATAAATTCAGCCAATTTCAACAACTTTTCTTTGTTAAACTCACTGAATGAATCAACTGGATTTAAAGTTGCTATGCAGATGAGTAATTCGGAGTTCACCTCATTAAAGCGATCATTGAGCTCCTGAAGTTGCATATCCAATATAGTGTAAAAACAACCAATTTGGTAATAATGCAAGTTGATTTTATTAGTCTCTTTCCTTGGCGTTCTCAAATCAATAAAGCTGTCTTCTATGTTGAGAATTTCAGTGTTGTGCTTCTCACAAAAATCAGAAACCTTCTTCACAAAAGAATTCCATCCATCATCTCTTAACTTTTGCAATTCTCGCTTAGTGGATTCCACTAGTGAAATAGCATTTACGATGTCTTGATTTTCTTTCTGTAATGCCATTGATAAATTCTATGTGAGTCCCAATATAAGCAACATCAACTGGAGGTAGAACACAAACTCAAAAGTATGAATGTATTTAAGAAGACCGTTTGCTTGACATCTCATGTTACTATCCATACCATTCTTCTCCACACCCTCAATCACCATAACCACTGAAGAAAATAAGTCAACTAACCACAACAATGTTTTGTAATGAGAACCCCAACGTGTATTTCCTGGTCTCTGAAGTGAAGATTCTTGATTCAGCCATTTTCCAGTCTTGATTTCACCACTAATTATTCCATCCTCAATTGTCTCTCGATGATGGTCTCGTATCATATATTTTCTCTTGCAAGAAGCTTCAACCACGTTCACTAGCACATAAATCATATCGAAGAATTTTCCAACTTCAAGTTGCTTCTTTGCAATTGCAACAACAACCAATTGAAGTTGGTGAGCGAAGCAATGGACATAATATGCAGAGCTACTCTCCTTTCAAATCAAGGTTCTCAGTCCATTATGTAGACCTCTCATATTCCCTGCTCCATCATAGCCTTGTCCTCTCACACTTTTCAAACTTAATATGTATTTAGCAAACAATAAATCAATACCAGATTTAAGAGATAAAGCAGATGTCTCCTCCACATGAATAAGACCAACAGATCTCTCCTTAATTATCCCATGTTTATCAACAAAACAAAAACTACAGCCATCTGCTCTTTATCAGAAATATTAGCAGATTCATCCATCATAAGAGCAAACACACCATTATCAATCTCTTGAATTATGAAATTGACCACTTCTTTTGAAAAGCAGTGAATAATATCTTTCTGAATTGGAGGAGACACCATCTGATTATTTCGAGGAGCATTCTTTAACACAACTTTATTCACAGCTTCATTTTGCTTTGTTGTATACTTCACCAACTCCAAAAAATTGCCTCTATTATAAGAATCATCAGTCTCATCATGACCACGAAAAGGCAAACCTTGCTTTAATAAGTATCTAGAAACATCATCTAAAGCATTTAGTCGCACTCGATACTGATTTTTCGTTACATCACTTTATTTATGCAGAGCTTGTGTAATTGATTGTGCTTTGTCTCCTCAAATCTTCACACTTCTTCTAATCTCTATGATGAAAGCTATTTACCCCACCTTCATGACAAGACAATGTATCAAACATATTCCAATTCTGAAATCCCTCAGTTTCAAATGTAATGTTGCCACCTTTATTTCGTTATTATCTCTGAATAAGTAACAACACAAACAATAGGCCCTTTCTTTCTTCACACTGTATTCCAACCAATCCTTATACTGACCAAACCAACGATAATTAAATCATCTTAATGTATTTCCTATCAATCGTTGCTTAAAGTCATGGGTAGGAGGAGGTTGACACGGTCCTTTAGCCAAACACTTGCGTCTTATATCATCCCTTTGATTAGGATAATATTCCAGTATTCCTTTCCTTTCACCAGAATCATATGGGAGATCATTTAGATCGATCAAATCATACGTTGATGGAGCTTTTCTTTTCAACGAAAATCGTTCCATTAATTTATCCGGCAAATCAAAAGTGAATTTAAATCAATTACAATTGAATTACAAAGCCTAAACAAAAAAGAAGACAAACTAATCAACCATGTTCATATATATATATATATATATATATATATATATATATATATATATATATTGTTTCTATAAATTTAGGTAATATAATCTCTTTATACAAAATTTAGGTGAAAAGCTAAATAAATTAGAATAAATTAACCAAATAAATAACTGATCATTGATTTATAAATCTTAATTAAAATCTAGTGTTATTCGTTCTGTGATTTGTAAATCCCAATATAAATCCTGTGTCATTCGTTTTATGATTTCTAAATACAGGGATTTGATTTTATAAAGGATTTGATGGATTTCCATGCTAAAAATACAACGACTCAATTCCTAACTTAAACCTTGTGATTTCAGAAGGATTTGAAAATACTATCAAATCATACATGGATTTGAAATTTATTGAAATACTATAACCAATAACACCCTCTAAATCCATTATGAAATCATATTAATTATGTATGGATTTGAGCCTTTGTATTTTTAACTTGAAAATCCATTCAAATCCATAATAAAATCAAATCCTTGTATTTAGAAATCATAAAACGAATAACACATGATTTGAACTAGGATTTATAAATCACAAAACGAATAACACTTGATTTTAATTAGGATTTAGAATTCTTTGATCCAATAACACCAGATTTGTTTTAAATTTTTTATTCATTGAAATATACAAACTGTCGGGATTTGTAGCCTAGTGGTTGTGCTAATGTTGTGCATGTGACACCGTCTGGGTTCGAGCCCCGTTTGATGTGTTTTATTGTTGTTTCATTTAAGTTTATCCTGGCTTTTGCCTTCTTCTGTATTTGGTCCTTATTGGGCTCACCTCTTCTCTTGTAACTGTGCTTGACCCATTCATCTAAATATAAATATGATTGAGCGTTAAAAAAAACAAAAAACAAAATACACAAAACAGTAACACCATCGGTAAAATTAAAATGATAGTAATAATGAATAGGAGAATAATTGATTTTCTTAAATATGTAGTTTCCTATTCTATCACTAAATTATCCTACGGTATAACAATTGGTCTACCATGCTAACCACCAATTTCGAAAAGATTTTCCTTTGAAAGTTTATTTAATAAATTTCCCAATCTGGACATATCAAATTTTATGTTCACTTGGTAGTATATATTATGCCAATCATAATTGGTTTCCATATGTAATTTTATGTGTTTCTTCTTGTATTTAAAATTGTGTCGTTATATTTGTTATTTTACAATAATTAAGAAGGCACGCTACTACTTACTATAACTAATTATTCGTCTACTAGGTTGATATGCTTGTCATTACTCATTAGAATTGAATTTTTTTTTTTTTTTTTTTGTAACGACTTATCATTAGAATTGATTTATTTATTTTTTTATTGATTGACTTATTTTAAAATCAATAATATAACACGTTTAATTTTAAAAGATTAAATTTAACAAATTTTCAATGGGAAAATTGCCAAAAAATACCCAAACTATTTTGTTTTGTCAAAAAAAAATATATAAATCATCGAGGTGGCCAAGTAATACCCCAACTCTTCATTGATTTTGCCAAACAATATCCGAATTATTGAGGTGGTCAAACAATACCCGAACTCCTCGTTGATTCGGCCAAATCAACACACTTATGGGTTAATGATGTGCTAATTTGGTCGAATCAACGAGGAGTTAGGGTATTTTTTGGCTATCTCAATAATTCATGTATTTTTGTAATCGAATCAACAACGAATTAAAGTATTGTTTAGCTACCTCAATAATTCGGATATTTTTTAGCCAAAACGAAATAGTTTAGGTTTTTTTTTGGTAATTTTCCCAATTTTCAGTATATGCAAAATTCTAAGTTAAGTTGAAAATCAATATAAATGAACTTAAAAGTTTGAAAAAAAATAAAAAAAAGTAAAGAAAAATTGCAAGCCGACGCGTAAAAGTGGCGACAAAATTTGTACAAAGAAGAGGCCGTGAAATGTGGTTTTATGTAATAAAAAGACTCACCACATCACAAACTCACATGCAAACCCACACCATCTACTCTCATGACACGTGTCATAATCTGACGGCTACCGTTACGTCAACAATAAAAAAAAGCAACAAATATAAAAACGTTTCTTCTTTTAAAAAATTTCAAAGCAATCGTAAATTCGCCATTGTCTATTAGCCTTTTTCTTCATCCTTAGATTTTCCATTTTAAACAAACAAAATAAACGTTTTAAGGAAACAGAATAAAAGGAAAAAAAATTCTCTCAAATAAATGTATTAACGTATGCGTGGGATATGCTTCTTGGGATGATCGACATGCAACGATGAAATCACCATCATCACTTCTCCGGGCAAAATCAGAGAGATGGAGATTAACGCCATTACTCTTTTGCATTACTCTCTTTTTCACCGGTTTCTTTGTTTTCCCTCGAAATCGTTTCAATTCCATCTCTGATCGAAATTTCATCACGCTCCCACCTCAAATCGGTAAGGTAAAACATGATGTAGAAAATAGGATCCTGACGTTGGATATAATTTACGAAAATATTACTAACTTATCGAAGTTTTGTTGATTTGTTTGTCTTCTTTGGTTAGATTCTGGGTGTGATTTGTTCAAGGGACACTGGGTTCCGGACAAAAGAGGATCTTTGTATACGAACTCGACTTGTGCTACCATTCCTGATTCGAAGAACTGTATAAAACAGGGGAGACCAGACAGAGATTTCTTGTTCTGGAGATGGAAACCTGATGCCTGTAATCTTCCCAGGTTTAATCCCAAGGTGTTTCTCCATTTGGTTCGAGGCAAGAAGATGACTTTTGTTGGTGACTCTGTTGCCAGGAACCATATGGAATCTCTTCTGTGCTTGTTGTCAATGGTAAGCTGAATCTGATGTATCTGTTGCTTTATTTACAAGAAATACTTGAGAATAATTGCCTTTTGCTCATGCTTGCGCAGGAAGAAACTCCGAAAGATATCTACAGAGATGGAGAAGACAGAAACAGGATTTGGTACTTTCCGAACCATGACTTCACTCTCTCGACCTCTTGGACTAAGTTTCTTGTGGTGGAACAAGAGAGGAAAGACGTTAACAAGACGGGAACTGGATTGTATGATCTAGATATTGGCAAGATCGATGAAGGGTGGTTTAAGGATCTGCCAAATACAGATATTGCTATTGTCTCTGCTGCTCACTGGTTCTTCAGACCCATATTCATACACAGAGGAGATGAGTTGCTTGGTTGCATTTACTGTAACACACCAAATGTGACTCAGATTAGCCCAGATCAAGGGTTTAAGCTTGTTTACTCAGCTGTCTTTAAGCATATCCATGAGTGTGACAAGTGTAAGCAGAATTTGGTGACAGTACTAAGGACTATTTCACCTGCACATTTCGAGAATGGGACTTGGGACACAGGAGGAGCGTGCAGCAGAACGAGTCCTTTTGCAGAAAATCAAATCGACCTGCAGAGCAGTGAGATGAAGATCAGGACATCTCAGATTGAGCAGCTGGAAGGTATACAAAAACAAGAGAAAAATGGAAAAAAATTTGCGGTTTTGGATGTGACTAAGCTTATGCTGATGAGACCCGACGGGCATCCAAACGGTTACTGGGGAAATAAATGGATGAAAGGTTACAATGATTGCGTCCACTGGTGTTTGCCTGGGCCAATAGATGCGTGGAATGAGTTTCTAACTGCGATAATTAGTCAGTTGATATGAAATGATTTGTGGATAAACCCACAAAATCAAGATACATTCTTTTCCCCTTAGCTTATGAATAAGTACATCACTAATGTGATTTTCGCTGAGACTTCTAGATAAATCTGATGTTAGATTAGAAGATTACACAATACTCAAACTTTCATTTACATCACATACAAGCCATCAACCCACTGCAGAATACCGATTTCATATATGCACAGAGTTCTTCCCTTATACGCCGTGAAGCCTACATGATACGACGACACAAATAGCTTCTTCGAGCAATGCAAAAGACAGGAAAACACAAAAAGAATCCGAAATCAACGATACGGCTTTGGTCGAGCTTTAACTCTCAGCTGCAGAAGATGCAAGCATCATCATCGGATAACGGAAGTATGCACCAAATTGCATTTGACATATAGATGCACCAAATTGCACTTTACATATAGATGAGTTGTGCAGAGCACTGTAGCAACCGATGACAAGATAGGTGGTAAAATGTTCCATTAAGATCAATATGAGACTTCCCAGAGACATAAAAGAGAGACAAATAGCAAATCTTGAAACTAGATTGTTACATTACATAAAAACTCAAGACTCCAAATGGTTACCAAGTGCAAAAGAGAAGACTTCACGAACTGGAGAAAACTCAACAAGACCAATATCCATGGCGTAACCATTCACAGGAAGCTTCAAATCTCTCAAAACCGAGAAACCCTCAGCCATACGCGATTTCGGCACATCAAGAGCCACAGGACAAAACGGAACCCACGAATCAGGACGATACTCCTCACCAATCTCAACACCTTCTTTCTTCATGGCGTCGCATAACTGCACCTGTAGCTGAAGAAGCGAGAGAGAAGGCGTGGGTGAGAGGAAGAGTAGGTTGTTGTCACTCGAGAAGCTTCCGATCGAGGAGAAGGAGAGCGAGAGTGGCTCCTGCCTCGAAGCGAAGGCCTTGATGATGGGTTCGAGCCTCGTTGAGTCGAGCAAGGAAGTGGAGAAGAGAGTTATGTGAGGGCGTGACTCGGTGTTGATCAATTTGGTGCTGATTTGACGGCGAGCGAAGACGTTCCAAGCTTTCAAGACTTGATTCTCCAGCGCAGGGTCGAAGTAGAGCTCGATCGCGTACCCTTCTGACATTTGATTTACAAGATCTATGGGAGACGGAGAGATCTACGAGAGGAACCCTAAAGCCAAAGGAGAAAAGGGAAAGAGGATTTAATTTTGAGATGGGAAGGAAGGTGACGAGTTTGTGAGCGTTTCAAATTAATTACAGATCTCTCTTTTCTTTCCACTTGACTTTTAAAGAAAAAGGCTTAATCTTTTACTTTGTTAATAGACTATAGAGGCTCTTTCGGGTTATCTATCGGTTAATTCAAATTTTAACAGTCGGAGGAATAATTGTTACTCGATTTGTAGTTGATATGGGATGGTTGAGGAAATAATTGTTCAATGTTCTTATTGAGTGTCAACCAACACCGCAAATATGGGCTCTCTCGCGGGTGCCGACGACACGGTCAAATTTGCAAATATTGCTTATTTTTTTTTGTAGACTTCTAAGTCAGAACCCAAATAATGTTTTTTTCTATGGATTTTATGGTATATTTAGAAGGTGTGAAATGATAAAATGATTCGTTATAATGATCGGTCACCTTAGGGTACATTGTTTCTAGTGGAAAATTATAATAGAACGGACGAAACTCGTATTCCAAAACCACTAGAGGTGAAGTGATACGGTGTCTTATTGCTGGTTCGTGGAAGGATACAAATGTATACTCAAGATTAGGTTAGGTTTGTGAGAAGGAAAATACAACAAAAGTATGTATGGGAGTTTGAAATTCGCCAAGGAGCTTGCTAAGGAGCTTTGGAAAATGACTTGCATGGTGACCCACAATAACACTTTAGTGACTTTCTTAACAGATTCATCTGAACAAGTAAATATGATGAACTCTCTGGCGTACTGATCATTTTTTTCATTCACATTGATAACTTTGTACAACTTATAGAGAGCCCTCTAATTTAGTTGGTATTTTTGTGTACCACACAATTTAAATGTTAAGGCGAATAGCTTGGTACGTGGTGCTCAACTTTTAATTCCTAACATGGTGTATGTAAACAATTTCTCTTCGGTTTGGCTTTTGGAATCATTTTAATAAAGAATCATAGTTGATGTCCAACAATATATGTATAGAGAGAGAAAGGCAATGACAGTGAGACTAAATAAGGATTCCACTAATGGATTTGTTCGAAGAATTTTAGAGCAGAGGATCAAGACAATATGTGCAGTGTTCTCGGATATAATCAAAAGTGATTATGATTTAGTCTCTCCAGGGTTTTGTCGGCTCTATGAATCGGCAAAATGAGATATCCCTTTATTTGCGGATCTGAGTTGGTTTATATGGTTTCTACAGTATCGTGATTGGGAAAATTTCGGCATGTGTTTGTTAAGCTTCTGACACTTGTGGATGCCAAAACAAACACAATATAAAGTGTTTGGCTTCAAAGACGAATCAAAAAAAAATTATAGTGTTTCTAATTGCAAAACATAAAGATTGGAAGTGATTTTTATTGCTTGAAAAGTGGTTTAATACATGACTTCTTTCTGCTTTAAAATTTTTAATACTCTTACCGAGAGAGAGTGATCTGAACTCTTAGAGCTTAATTTTGTTTTATAGTGAATGTGCCGCCTTTGGGAGCCGAAGAGATAATTTTCTTTATTCTCTCCTTTTCATTTTCGACGATATCTTCTTGATTTGTTTTTATCTCTTATATTCGATTCACAGTGCAAATGGGGCTATTCGGCTTACAACGTGTATTGGGTTCGCTGAAAAATACCTTATGGCGAAAAGGTGATAGGGTACTTATTTTACCATTTTTAGCTATGTATTTTTATTACTTTTCCTAACAAAACTCAAGAAAACATGTATGAATCTGGTGTTTTAAACCTCTACTGTTTTGAAAGTGTTTTTGAGAAAACAAGACATTTCAGGTCTAAATACATGAGTTTTCCATGAAATCAGCATTCCAACGCTTGAAGATCAATCCAAAATGAGGAAGTTGCGCATTTTGGATGAAACTGAGATTTTAAGACAACAAAGCCACGTGAATAAGCTTTCCAATGAATCTAGAATCAACCCACTCGGCCCATTACCCAATCACTGAACATTTGTCTATCTGAAGCCCATGAGTTGTCTGAAACTCAATCTACTTCATGCATGAGTTATTTCGGCCAAGAGGAGTTGGATTAGCTTAAGACTTCGAGAACCTTCAGGAGATATCTAGAATCTACAGAAGATATTCAAGAATTGTCAAAACGGATATTATAGAGAATATTCGATCGAACATGTTGAAGATAAAACCAAATCTCATATCCTTTTCCCAAAAGGATTCCAAATCTTCTTAGGAGTTAGCCAACTTTCTTTAACTATATAAGGAGAGTCACGAGCCAGTTTTCTAACACCCACTTCACAAAACAGTTCAAAGCTTACAGGCGAACCAGCTCACCAGTTTTCTTATTCTTTTGTTTTTCAACTTTTTTGAGTTTCTATTTTAGAGATCATTGTAAAGGAGACGTCTCATCCCGATTATTTGGAGAAGTTTTCAACACCCTTTTGATTTATATGATTTGAATTCTTATTGCTTCCATGTGTTTCACTAAGATGTCTGAGTAGTTTTCTTGTTGAGGTTTAGGGAATTGTACAGGGAATCATGATTTGATAAATATGACTTAGAATCTATGAATGGATAGTTATTGCTTAACTTTCTTATGAGAAATTCCTTCAAATCTAGGATTAAACTGCGGTTAAGAAACCATTAGAGTAGGATAACCCAATGTCTGATTTTGAAAGCTCTCATGAACACGCTCGAGGGAACAATCGATTTCTTAAACTTATTGACTTGGTTAGGGACGGACGTGGCCCTTGTTGCTTTTTATATTAACATGAATTACCCTAATCTAGAACGGCTAAGCCTAACAAAGGATAATCGAATTACAGTGATTTTGAGTTTGTTAGAGAGTTTGAGAAGACTGTATAGCAATTACTATTGCCTGAATAGATTAAGCTGTGATCCCTTATACATTCCCGAATGCCCTAATGCCTTTAGTATTTGCTTTTACTCATATTTTATTCCTTTCATTTTTAGGAACAACAGAGAAAAAAAATCGATCGAACAACAACCGTATCTGATCGAACAAATCCCTTGTCCAAAAACGTTCTTGTTACTTAGCTCGAGTAAACTCCAAGTTCCTATTGCATGTCATTGTTCTCTGTTGGATCGATAAACTAAGTACTACTGCGAAGCATGTGCGCTTGCAATGATAGTTGGGTGAAAACCTTACCCTCATCAAAAGGCGAACGAAATGTTATTGCTCGCCTGAAATGAAGCTTGATTGGTTTTCTGAAGTCGTATCGTGAGAGGTGAAAAGAAGCTAAACTAGTCGCCTGAAACTAATTCACGAGAAGCGAACATGAGTTGGATTGTTCGCATATAGTTGACTCCTGAGAGGTGAAGAAGAGCTGGAGTGGTCACCTGAAGTTGTTTCCTGAGAGGCGAAGATGAGCCGGACTAGTCACCTGCAGTCGTCTTTTGAGATGCAAACACATATCTGGACTAGTCGCCTAAGAGTTGAATATTGGACAGAAGTTGGATTGGTCACCGGAAGCTGACTTCTGAGAGGCGAACATGAGCTTGATTGGTGGCCTGGAGCCAAACAATGAGAGGCGAACATGAACTGGACTAGTCGCTTGAAGTTGACTCCTACTAGGTGGACTCGAGCGTCAGAGGTACCTTAAAGCTCACTTATGGGGTGGGCATGAGCTTCAGAGTTCACTTGAAGCCAATTTATGAAATCAAAACTTACATATTGATTCAATCATTTTAGAGGATTGATCTCNAAATTTGCCCCCCCCCCCCCCCCTCCAACAATTAGCCCCCAATTAGTCATAGTTGTGTTTGATTATGGGGAACTTAAGAGAATGGTATACGAGATCAGTCATGTGTTATCGCCTGATCCACCGCGTTTTGGGCAATATGTTAAGGCAAATCATGACTTGCCTTCTAGCTAGGCGAACAATGTTTTGCCTTTCTATTTAGCAAACCACCGATTTGTATGTTGTTAGGTAAACCATAATATGTCATTTCATTAGGTGAACCATAAACTGCCGTTTTGCTAGGTGAACTATAATTTACCGTTTTTTAGGCAAACCACGATCTGTCGTTGCTAGCGGAACCATGAATTTCCACTGAGGAGATTCCTCAGTAGATGTGTTAATTTGAACATGGTTTCTATGATGTTCTCTAAAGTGATATGGTCTTTATGCCATCTCCGACGAGAGATGATCTTTAGATGCTAGTTTAAAATGGTAACACCCTCAGGGTAACTGTTCTAGGATCCAAACAGTATTGACAACACCGTGGTATTGACAGGCTTGGATCTGATCATGACCAACTATGCGGAATAGATGGATCACCACTAGCATAAAGAACTGATCGCTTTACTTATGTGTATTTGAAAAATGATCTCAATGCTCTATTCTCGTTGGTATTACTCCATAGCAACTCAGTGGGATGAGAAGAGATCCATAAACGTCTATTTGGTTGCTTTGTCGATCATTACGTGTGTTCTAGCACAAGAACTAGAAAACTCAATACGTAGTAGCGGCTGACACCACCTTGTGGTGTCGTCCGACACCCACCTCGGACCAGTAGCGATCGACACACTGCAAAAGTGTCGATCGATCGACACTTGTCCGAGAGCCTAATACATGATTTGTACTTTTTGAAACTTTATGAGTCTTAACGCTTTCTTATCATTTTTTATATCCTTTATCATCATTAATTCTTGCTACTGTTTACTTAAAGTCATCCTCATCATCGCCTCTTGTTACTTGATCTTTTGCTTCTTCGTTACTAGATATTCACCATCATCTTGCTCATCTCGTTTACTTGCATCATAGTTTAGTTATTAGTATCGTATTTACTTTATTTTCTTTTCATTTCTAGTCTAGATTTTTCATTGGTCCCTGTGTTCGACCCCTTTTATACCAAATCGATTAATATCGGTTGTTAGAGTATGAATTGTATTTACTATCCTGGGAGTGAAAACAGAGAGCAATGCGCACGCAGTAACAAGTGCACATGTGTCCATCCCTAGCTAATCTAGTCCTTAAGTTCTAGACACCAATTAATCCTCTGAAAGTTGTCATGAGAGCTTTCAAAATCAATTTTCAGGTTAACGTACTCGAAAGGTTTCTTAGCCGCAGTTAATCCTAAATAATATGAACTTACTTGCTAACAAAATAAGCTATAACTAGTCATGTCATAAATCATATTGTCTATCTATTAAACCATGATTCCATTTAAACAGACTCTATTCTTATATGAGAAAGTACCCAAACATATTGGTAATAAACATGAAAGAAATGTTGATTGGAATCATATATATTAGATAAGAGGGTTATAGAAAAATTGATCTCAAAATCAAATGAGAAGGGGATGGGAAATTCTCCCTTTTACATCCATCTATAATGGAAATTCTCCCACGAATATGCTAAATTTTCAAACATCCACGTATATGAAAAACTAGTTCACCCAGATGCTTTGGAAAGTGTGTGTGTTTTCTAGTCGTGGATGTCTAGAAATTTTGGATTCCTTTGAGATAAGGATACAAAAGTTTGAATTTATCTCTTCAAATTCGTTCGAATATCCTTGGATTCGATCGAATAGGCCTCCAAGAATATATTCAAATGACAGTTGAATATCTTATGATAGTTCTCGAAGCTTTAAGTTGTTATCCTTCACATTCAATTGATCTTAGGCTTTGTATCCGATCGAACGGGCTTGGGCTTCAGAAATACATGTCTTTAATGATTGGAAATTTTCACCTTGGTTATTGTGTCGAATGACTTGATTCAATATACCTGTGACAGCTGCATAACGTTGCTTTGTCATCTCAAAACTTGAGCTTAATCAAAAATGTACAACATCTTCATTTGGCATGAACATCTTGTGTTGGAATGCTGCATTTGGAGAATATGCTTGTTGAAATACCTGGAGAATATGCTTGTTGAAATACCTGAAATGCCTTGTTTTTTTTCAAAACACTTTGAAAACACAAAAAATGTTAAAATCACCAGTTTCATACATGTTAAAAAAGTATTAAAATCACCCGTTTCTTGAAATAGAGTACATAAAAATTCTCTGAAATTGGGGATGAGACGTCTCCCTTGCAATGATCTCTTATAATATAAACTTAAAAAAAACAAAGAACGAAAGAAGAAGAAAACTGGTGAGCTAGTTCGCCTGTTAGCTTTGAAGTGTTTTCAAGTGTGTATTGAAGACTGGCTTGTGGCTTCCTTTATATAAGTGCAGGAAGTCGGCTAATCTTGGGAAGAACTCAGAATCTTTTTGGGAAAATGATCTAAGATTTGGAATTATCCTCTAAAACTCGATAGAATTACACGAGATTCGATCGAATTACACGAGATTCGATATAATAATCCTTCTAGAATCTTCTTTGAACGATCTTGAATATCTTATATAGATTTTGGATAACTCCTGAAGTTTCTCGAAGTTTTTTAGCTTATCGAACTCCTCTTGGCCAAAATTACTCATCCATTGTCTTGGACGTATATTCAGTAATTGGGCCCTAACTCCTTGGATATTGGACCAATTGGATGATATCAGAGCCATTAGAAATTTATTCATGTGGTCATGTTGTCCTAAAAGTTCAGGTTCATCCAAAATAAACATCTTTCTCATCTGGGATCGATCTTCAAATGACGGACTGCTAAAATTAGATTCCTACATGGTTTTTGAGTTTCGTTAGGAAAAGTAATAAAAATACCTAAGTAAAAACGGTAAAATTTCTACCCTATCAATGACATTAATCAAAATTATATATTGTATATGAACAAAGTNGGGGGGGGGGGGGGGGGGGGGGGTTTCAAAACAATCGAACATAAGCTGCGAATATAACATTGTTGAGTGAAACAAACAACAACTAACAAATGATCCTGATTTGCGAATAAGCATCACGCGCCTCCTTAAACACAACATAGATTTCTCCACCATAGCGTATGCTGAGCAACAGAAAAAAATTAGGAAGGTGAAATCAGATGGTGCAGCCACATAAAAGGAAAAAGAAGCAAAGCGTTGAGACTAACGCCACCGGCTCAAACATTGTCACCATTTTCCATAAAACGTCATACAAGAAACTCAACCCTGGTCAACGCTAAGTCAGCCATCGCCACATTCCATGGATCGGCCACCACTTGACCGATGACGCCATCAAACTGAAGTGAGTTTGTGTATTGATTCAATAACAGATATAGTCCATTTTTTTCCATTGGGTCCCAATGCTAGCAATGTTTGGGTAGAAGTTTCAAATGTTGAAGATGCACCGGTTTGGAGACAAAATTTAGAAGTCGAAATCATTATTGATCCATTAGGTACTGCTGTGGTTTGGCCAAATGACAATTTTTTTTAATTTGAAAATTGTCTTATTGTGGATTGTGTAGTCTATTAGAACTTGTCTCCAAGTAAAACTCAATAGCTAATAGAACTTTTATGTGTTCTTAATAGAAGTTCTTTGCATCTGTGCTTTTTGTTGCTTCATTATTATTATAGGCTTCTATATTTTCATATAACAAACATGTTTCCAACTTAGCTATTACATTAAGAAAAACAACATAAATATAACAATACAAAATGAGATTGCAATATTTAATGAATAAAATAAATCATAACAAAATACATATAACAAGGGTATATATATATACATATATATATATATATATATATATATATATATATTATACACTTTACAATTGCACAAAAAAGAAGTGTTGGTGTAAATAAGTCTATTCTAGCAAATTGAAAAACCATTCTGTAAAGTTCTAGACGTACTATAACAGGGGTAGATAGAATATTTTCTAAACCGCTATGAAACCGATACAGAGTTTTTTCCTACGCTAAGAATATTCTTTTTTCTTGTAGTGATTGGTTTTAAATTCATGTTTGAGTTGTGCTTAATAAAGTTTCTGCCTAATAATCCTATTTGCATTCCGATTTCTTATGAATCCCCAAATTCTGAATGCTTTTTATTTCATAATTTTTACATCCGTTTATTAGTTTTTTTTTTTTTTAAGTAAAACAAACGTCATATTATTATCTTACATCAATTTCACTTACATGATTCATATTGTGAGAACTTGGTCTTCTTGAATTCGATCACTAAGTACTACAACATTTAGTGTACACTTGCAATACTTAATATGATTAAAACATGTGTTATCATCAAGATCCAACCCGAATATGCTAAACTTCACTAACCTCTCGATGGTTACATTTGAATCCAGAAAATGAAACTGAATCCGGAAAATGAAACTAAAGTATCCGTCGAAATATGCATCAATCTATGGTTATAAAAAAGCCACAAGATGATTTTAGAGGATTAACTTATTCAAAACCATAAAAATCATTCAAACTCCAATGGCATGTTCAGAGCCATGGACTAGGAGATTCAAAAAATATAGCAAGAGGCCTATCATCTGCTTTCTATCTTTAACATCAGTGCATCCGCCCGCCTAAGATCAGGAGAAATAATTGTAACTTCTTTTTTCCTTTTCTATAGGATTTTTTTTATTTCCTTAGTTTACACTTTGTTATCACAACTTCTATTTACGTAGAGTACGTATAAGCTATTTGTCATGCACTTGTATCCGACACCCTATATATATTAATAATTTGGTACTTGGTCGTCTTCATTGTTCAATAGAAGAGGTACTTTTTTTTTATCCAAAAGTGACAACAATCGTGTCTTCTCTTCAACAGTTTTCCCCCACAAAACAGCGTAGAACCCTAACGTTATCAAAACTCCTCCGATCAAACTGTAAAGTAAGGAAACAAAAATCAATAATTTCATGCCTTAGGTTAAAATATGTGAATGCAACAATGAAAGGTTTTGGTTCATATACCATCCAAGATAAAGGGAATCACCGAGAAAAATTGCACTCATAACCACTGCTATTAAAATCGACAAAGGCTTGAATATGGCTAAGTATACAGGCCCTTTGTAACGAACTGTCCATGAATGAATCACGTAGTATATTGGAGTAAGTATTCCCTGTAATATTTTCATAAAAACACTATGTTCAAATCAAAACGAAAGAATTCAAATTAATCATGGAAATTAGAGCATACCATAGTAACTATGCTTATTAAAGTAACATCAAATCGAATTATCCAAACACTTGGATGGTTCCTTTCGGCTACGAGTCCAGCCAACGAGGTCAAGATTGAAACACATAGAGTGTAGAAGAAGGAGACTGTGAATGCTGCTGGATACTCACTCATTATATGTGCCTGTCCAAAATTATTAGAAGTTATATAATATAGCAAACATTGGAATATCGTTTATACTGTTAGTTGATCCATGAATTAAAAGATATCGATCATGGGTTTGTTATAGAAGGAAACGATATCCACCAAATGTTTCCCCCGTCTAAACCCTCGATGAATATTAATTAAAATGAGTATGTAATTTTCATTGTGGATGTCAAAATCCGCAATCAAGAATTTGTAGGGTATTTTAGGGATTCGTCAACTTTCGCGGGAACTAAACTCAAGAACAAAGGTGAAAGCTAGGGATTTTATTCTTCAGCAAAGTTGCCGGGAGTTTCTGGTAAAAGTTTTATGTCCCCCTATTCTGACGAATTGAGGGGGTATTTATACAAAAGATTGCATAGGCCTTAGGACGTCGGCCGAGAATAAAGGAAAATCTAAGAAAAAAGGAAAGTTTGCTTTTCGTGTTTATCTTCTGGAAGATTCCAGAATCTTCTCCTGAAGCTAAGTCGGCAAGATGGGCGTCGCGAATGTTTCCGTAGTGAAGGCGTCAGAATCCCACTTGACTTCTTAGTCCAGGAGAAAATGTCTAAGTGTTTGAACTGGTGACTTCAGACAAGTCATTTTTCCTGTAAGCTGAGTTTTATACTTAGTCATTTTTCCTGTAAGCTGAGTCATCGTTGACCGTTGACCGTTGACTTTTGCGATGGGGGAGTTTAGACCCCAACATTCATCAATTCCATATTGGCTATACTATGCATGCATTAAATTAAATAAATTGAAGTTTCATATTGGTTATGTTATTCTATTTATCCACCAAGCATTTATCATAAAAAATTATGCCAGATTAATTACTCAATTTGATATATAGAAGGTTGTTTACATAAATGAATTCACATGATTTAATTATAGCAATATGCGCTAAACAATCCGTCATCGAGTTTTTCTCTCGTCTTATGTGAATTACAGAGAATGAGAGAAAGCGTCCACAGAGCTGGTTGAACTATTCCAATACAATATCAAACGCCGGTCATCCGTCGAGGTGTTAAAAAATCTTCACTAACCCTAAACAATTAATCCGAAAAAATGAAACAAGGTATCTCATGCTCCAATATGGGTTTCTTATCAACCAAACATTATATGCGGAAAATTACGCCAGGTTGAGATGGTTTTGTTATCAACTAAACATTTATAATCAGAAAATTACGCCAGATTGAGCAACCAATCTAGCGGATAAATAATTCACATGATCTAGTTCTAACAGCACGAGCCACGCAATTGACTTAGAGTTTGTCTCTCGTCTAATGTGGATCAGGGAGAAGGAGGGAAAGCGTCCTCGGAGCTGGTTGAACTCTTCCGACATGATCTAAAACGCCGGGTATCCAACAGAGTCTTTGACAATCTTCACTAACTCCAAACAATCAGTCTGGAACCAGATGCAAGGTAAGTCGATCACTGGCTCCGTATTGTTACTAATTTGATCCAAAGATATACCTACAAAAAGCTAGTCCATATTAGAATAAACCTATCCACTTGGGTACCCAAAGTCCTCCGTAGATAGTTGGGTCAATCTCTAGAGATGAGCTGCTGAATTGCATTCCAACAACGCATGATTAATAGTCTCTTCCTCCAACCCAAATATTTTGCAAAATGGTGTTGACTTTGATTCCTCGGATATTTCGTTTTCATGCTTGTGCCTTTAAAATCATTAAACTAGGTTCCCGAACAAAATGATGCTCCTTAATTTGACTCCCAGGCCAACCAATACACCGACTTAATTATATAATTTGTGAATTTTGTAAAATCATAGGATTTCATCCTAGCAAAATTATATTCTAATTGATAAACCTCGTATTAATTGTACATCGATGAGCTCTATTAATTAACTGATTTAGAAGCGGATGCTACAGTCACATGCCGCATGATTGAATAATTGATCATCTGTTAAATTCATATAGAACTCATTACCTAGACTCTGATTAGCTCGAGGGTTCAATTATGGGATCGATGGATCATCTCATACATAAAGAACCTTCCATCACCCATTCTCGTCTGACAACAAGTAACTAATAAATTTCTTGTCGAAATTAGTCTAGACCATCCAAAATACGGAGAATAGGCCCCTTTAGCAAACATGAGATGTGTATTTCCATAATATTGTCCTTTTAACACTCATGCCACCAAAGATTTTGGGAATTGGCATAACCAGTACAATTCTATTTTAAAGAATGAAAGTCAAGTCTGCCTTCAGTTTTAGTCATGCATAATTTATTTCATGTATTTCAATAAATAACATGAACAGTTCCATTGGGATCGAGTTCCATAAAAAAATTATAATTATGCTATTTAACTTGAAAGTTAATGACCTGATTAAAGCATGACATACATGATTTAGTAAGGAAAACGCTACTGATTTATTAATAATCTCCATACCCATTTAGATTAAATTTGACAGCCAACCATTAATTCTATGTATTAAAAAATTTACTCATAAATTCTCCTAAACTTTGTGAAGCGACGTATACTAGTGACATAGAATAACTTCACTGAGAATATGCCCTATCACACCCGAGATCGAGTCCCCTCACATGCATTATGCATGATTTAGACTAATGGACCAGTCAGTTGTGGCTCATANAAATGGTAAAAAAAAAAAAAAAAAAAAAAAATCTCCTAAAAGTTCTTGGATTACAAAATTTGGCTATGTTATGTATGCACCTTTTGTTTTTTATTTTTTTGTATAATATATATGCACATTTTGTTGATGACTTTTTTACAATATTTCCCTCCCTTTTAAAAAAAAAGCATACTACATTAAACTATACAACAAAATCCTGACAATTAAATGAATATGTTGCTCATAAACAAAAGAGTTTCTATTATGCATGAAAGCTAAAAATGGCTTTCCCGTATTCCGCATGTTGGTGGGGGCGGTAAGTATCTAGGCTTAGTATCGCGGTTTGGTACATGTAATAAGTAGATGTTCACCTACATTTGGTATAGGGACCACCAAATCACTAAAGGTTGGCAAACACGGTTCCTTAGCTAACAAAGAAATTATTATTAAGTCAATTGCATCTTCCATGACAGTCTACCATGCCAGTCTACTATATTATTAAGTCGATTGCTTTGAGCTCCCATTGGAACTCTGTTTTGAAATAGATAGCCTTCTCTCTAGGTTTTGGTGGGGCTCTAACGCATGCCGGCGTAAACTGCCATGGGTCTCTTGGCAGAAAATGTCTCATTCCAAACAACTGAGTGGTTTCGGATTCCGCAATCTCCATGACTTTAACCTAGTTTTATTAGCTAATCATGTTGGGTGTATTTTGGATCGTCCAGAGAGTCTCGTGGAACATATGTTAAAGAGTCGATATTTTGAAACACATCATATGCTATCCGCTTCCCAAGGCACGTGGCCTTCTTATGGAAGGAAACCCTTACAATTTGGGTGTGAACTTTTACGCCACCATATGCAACTTTATATTGATAATGGGCGCTTTCCGAGCCATGGACTAGATAATTGGCTCCCTATGACGCCTTCCTTCCTCCTCTGCTTACCTCTGGTAAGCCCCTGAATCTCCCAGTTTCTTCTCTTATAAACCCTTTAACGCATCAATAGGATAAGCATGCTATCAATACATATGTTGATCCCTACGATCATTACACTATTTTGAAGTTATATCTTCCCTCATTTCATACGCTTGACTCTTGTATAAGAGTTTCCTTATGGATGGCCACTACATGATCATGTCAACTATATCTTCCTTTCACTCTGGTGAGCAACACCCCCTTTTATGTCTGGCTACTCATCCGAATCTTTCTGCCTCTCTTTGGCGTCTCCCTGTGACGCCTAAAATGAATCATTTTCTCTGTCATGTGGGCACCAATGCTCTTGCTACTTCTGAAAATTGTTAAGGTCGTGATATCTTAGCCACTCGTTGTTGTCGACACTGCTCGACTATGGACGAATCCATTGACCATGTCTAGAAGTTATCTGACATCCCTTGTGCACTACTTTAGAATACGACTTTACCTTTGGCTTCTAAGCTGCAATAGCTCTGCGACCTTTCTCGGTCATCTTTGTTGGATTATGAGGCTACGAGTCTGCCCTTTCACATTATGTGGCGTCTCTGGAAATCTCGCAATAATTTTGTCTTTAATGAGATTTTCATTGAGGATGCAGAGACCTTAGAGCATCCTTAAGGTAAACACTTGGGGTGGTATCCCACAGAAACCAAAACAAAAAGAAAAGAAATAATAAAAGAAAACAATACAAAAGTTAAGATTCGTGTCTCAGGAGAGACATTGAGGACACGGAAGACAAGGTGTCTTGGACGTGTGGCGCGACCTGATTGGTCGTGGGTCGTGCCTTTTACTATTTTTAATTTTTTTCTTTTATCCTTTTTAAATCCACGAAAGACAAAAAAAAAACCTTATAAAAATATAAAAAAATTGAAACAATTAGGAAAACAACATTCAACATTATATTATTATTTAATTGGTAAGAGACTCTTCAGGATGTTTACACTAATGATGATCTTATGTGGTGCCATAGTGGATACCGGAGAATGGGTTGTTCTTAACTCTTATGAGGTAGCCAGAGCCGGAGTTGAGCATAGGAAGGTGAGTGAAATCACTTGGGCCCCCATTTTTTTTCCAAAATTTTGGGCCCCCAAATTTTTTTTTTCTTATCAAGCTTTTGTTTTTTTGGCAAAAAAGGACAAAAACAATTGAGAGAATCATGGTTGCAAAGCTCGATTATCAAAGTTTGAAGGATGATTTTGGAGGAAAAATTGCAAAAATGATGATTTTTCAAAAATAATTTTTTATGAATTTTATAATGTTCGTTACTTCGTTTGATGATATCTTTTTTTCACTGTTTACTTTGGAGAATTTCTGTTTTATCAATTATTTTTGGATAGTTAAAAAAATTAATTAGAATTATATTTATTTATAATATAAATTGAGGGCCCCCATTTTTTTTTTCCTCGAGCCCCCATAATCTCAGATCCGGCCCTGGAGGTAGCCGACATGATTCCTCCCCAAAACCAAAAATGTTCATTGGTTACCTCATGCATTTGGCTTGGTTAATTGTAACTATGATACTTCTCATCGGCCTGACCATTTGCATTCCGGACTAGGCTCGATCATTCGAGATTCTCGTGCATCTGTTCTACATTGTGGGTATTCTAAGTTTCAGGGTCTCTCATCTATAAATGAATATGAATGTTTTGCTTTAATATGGGCCATTTAATCTTCTTGGGGGCCTGGTTATCGATTTATTGAATTTGAAGGTGTCAATCATTCTCTTAATTCATGTCTTCGTGGTTTGTATGTGCCTCCCCGCTTGAAACACTACATTTAGATTAGCCGGCTATGGATTCTGCCTTTGATGATGTATGGTCTGGATTCCAAGTTCCCTAGTTCCCTAGACAAATATTTGCGCTGACCTCTTGGCTCGTAGGGCTATAAACAATCCTGTTTGTTGGTTTATCGTCTACCAATCATACCACGTACGTTTTATTATTTTCCCATGTCAACCGTTCTACTTCATTTTCTATTGTAAATAGTGATCCTACTTTTTAATAGAAGTTTATATACAGTCAAAAAAAGAAAGATAAAAACTAGAAGTTGGTACCTGGAGAATGAAAGAAACAGAGACAAATATGTCTTTAATGGTTAGAAGGCACCCACCGATGATCCAATCGAAGTTCGAAGAAGATAACGCCAAAAAAAGTTGACACAGGTTTTGATACGGCGGAGAAGATGCGACAAAAACACGAGGACCATGGTACAGAACCACCACAAGTGCACCAGCTAATGACAATATAGTTCCCATCACTTTGGCGACACTGCTCCTTTCTTTGAATGTTACTTTTTCCATTCTTTTTGAACAAATTAAAAATGATTGTGTCACATTTTACTCCAAGATATTTAAAAATGTTTTTTTTTTGCTCAATAACAAAAACAAATGGAAATTCCAAAACTAACCAAAACCAATAGATCTAAAGGCGAAGATTTGCCACTCAGGGGATTATTATTTATTAAAATTTTCAATTTGTTGGTTATACAACAAAATTTTCCCATATTTAAAAGCATCTGATAACATTTTTCTTGTTTATCGTATATTTTTATTTATATATACAAAAAGAAAAATTGGGAAAAAGACACCTTTCATAAATTAAATTTGCAATGGGTTCTTGTTATAAACTAAATTGGGAAAATAACACCTTTTCGGTTTACCTTTTTCTCTAAATGGCAACTCTAATCTTATCAATTGGTTTGGTTTTAGCTTGTGGTTTATTTTTAAATCATATTATCATTATATTCAAATTTTGAAATCTATTTTATATTTAGAAAAGTAAACAAAATATTATTTTCAAATTTAGTTTCTTACTAGTATTTCTTAAAATTTCAATTATCTAGTTTTTCGATTCTGGCTACAAATGTACGACAATCTAATGTATCATCACTTTTTACGTCTATGTACAATGTATACTGTACAATCTTTACTTCATATGAACGATGTATAGCTCTTATGGTTAGTGAATAGCGTATATGTGTACTGGACGATGTATATTTAACATGTACGATGTATAATATTTAGAAAATGTTCAAGTCTTGATATAAAAATCTCGTCACTTTTTATGTTACGTACAACATATATTGTACAATGTTTACTTCATATCAACGATGTATAGTTCTTATAGTTAGTGGATAGTGTATACCGGACAATATCTATTTAACATGTACAATAGATAACATCTGATTATCCTTTTTATTTTCTTTACCGTAGAGAAAAAAAAAAGAAAAAAAAAACGAAAAAAAGGGGAAAAAAACTAATCGGTTTGGTTTTATGACAAATTGATTTTGATTATATCAAATCAATATTTTGAGGCTAATTATGTCTTTTAATACAAAAATGTTCATTTTGCAAAGTCCTTTTAAAAATTTTCTTTTCCTAAATTTATTTTGAAAATGTTCCATTTTACCAATTTATTTTCTTAAAAACATATTTTTGTGGGCATTACCCAAACAGTTTTTGCTGCCAATAAAAATCTAGTCTAATAATGCAAGGTGGGCATAAAAACCGAACCGAACCGAACCGTAATTAGATGTTTTGGTTCGGTTTCGGTTTTATGAATAAACCCGTTTGGTTACCATTTTAAAATTCTTTCAGTTTCGGTTCGGTTTAAAACCGTAAAATCGTTCGGGTTTTCGGATTTTAGGAAAAAAATAGTATAATATCATTATTAATATATATAATTATACTACATACATTTTTTCGTTTACAATTTATCATATTTTGTTCTTTGAGTTTTTTTTTTTTATCTGGTCAAGTTTTATTTATGTTGCTTTAATTATCTTTACTTTAAATTTTTGATAACTCTATTCAATCCTTGAAATTTTATCAATACCTTTTTTTTTCTTTTGATATTATGAAATATAAAACGAAAAACCACCGTGACCAAAAAAAAAAAACCGAAAAAACCCGTAACCGAACCGAACCGAAATGCAAACGGGTGCGATATGGTTTGAAATTTTGTAAAACCGAAAAACCGAAGAACCCGAACCGTAACCCAACCGAAATATAAACGGTTTATATATGGGTTGAGAATTTATAAAACCGAAAATCCGAAAAACCGAAAAAACTGAACCGTAACCGAACCGAAAACCGAAACGCCCACCCAAGCAGTCCTATTAGATCTGGGAATGGGACCAATGAACAGCACCTTTTGTAAACCACAAATTTTGATTGTGATGTAAACTTAATCTTATCACTTATCACTCAACGGCCTAACCTTAATAAATGTACGCAATAATGAAAAAGAACAGAGAATTTATTGATCCGTGACTTTTTGATGTTTCTTATGCAGTTGTTTTTTTTTTTATTTTTTTTTTGCCAATCTAATTCATTGTTTTAAGAGAAATACTGTAAGATTTGAAAAAGATAAGAGAGTTTTTNAGGTTTTTTTTTTTTTTTTTTTTTTTGAACTTGAGAAAAAATATAGAACCTTTGTGAAATGGCACTAAACTCTAAATTTTTTAATTTTTATCTTCAACAGAAAAAAAAGAACCTGAAAACAACCGCAAGAATGAAGGTGAGGGCAGGAGTGATATTGCTAATGGCAGAAGCTAAGGTTGGGTTACTGTATTTGATGCCTATGAATCCTGTGATCACATACATTGATCTGTTCAAAAAAAAAAAAAAAAACCAAACACATCAAGCACACAAATTCCATATCAGAAGAAGAAGTTGGTGGTTTTTTTACCCTAGCAGTCCAAGAAGTCCTATCTTACAGAGTATTGAGAAACTTAATGGAGGAAGTGATCTTGACCTGTACAAAAAACACATACAATTAATTCAAGGTTATACAGGATCCAAAAGATTAGAGTTTATAGAAACCTGTAAGAGAAGAAAGGAGAAGGAAGAAGAAGAAGAGAAGCAAGAAAATAGGAATATCCGAGGAAAACGTAAGAGTTGAGTCCTTTTGAAGATGCTGCTTTAAACAGAGTATTGATTGCTACTATGCCGGTTTCGCTGGCTAGCATCGCGCTCAAGAACATGGCTTCGTTTCGCCATAGACTTACTGCTCCGGCCATTTGTTGAAATTAATAGGGTGTGGAATGAATGAGTGAAGAAAGTCTGTAATTCATGCTCTTTTATACGCAAGTGTGGCATATAAAAGACAAAACACCAATCTATTAAACATAAGACTCTGTTGAGAGAAAGTTTGTTACCATTAATACCTCCTCCGAGGACATGCAAAGTTTTGTTAAGTACTAGATTGGTCTGGAACAATGGATTAGCCTAATCACTAAGGCAAACGTTTATGGGCAATGAAACCACTGGAAATGAGTTGTTCAATATGTTACAATGTTAGACCTCTTTCTCTGGTGCATGACTCGTCAAAAGAGGAACTATTATCTTAGAATGCGATGATGTTGCAGCATAGGTATCACTATCCACTCTCTCTTCCTTCGCTTTTCCCCACATAACCGTGTAGAAACCGATTGATATTAACGTCCCACCGATCACACTGCCAAATACACACAGTAAGAACTGAAAGTGAACATGAGAGATAATTTGTACTAATTAGATCATCTCTCGTTGGATATTTCCTCTCACCTTCCTAGATAAAGAGAATCGCCGAGAAAAATCGCGCCCAAAACCACCGCAGTTAATATAGATAAAGGCCTGAACATTGCTAGGAACAATGGCCCTTTATGCCGCACTGTCCACGACTCGACAACATAGGCCATCGAATTTCGCATCCCCTAGATATAAAACATTTCAACGATCCAAACTTAGTAAGCTAATGACTAATCCTGAATTTTACATTGACTAAAACTAGAGATACATTTCCATACCGTTGCAACAACGCAAATCAACATTATTTTCGATCTCATAATCCATGCACTTGGATTGTTTTTCTCCTTAAAAATACTAACAAACGCACAAGAAACTGAAACGCAGATGTTGTGGGAAAGTGCCAAGGCGAATTCCGACGGATATTCCCCCATTATATGTGCCTATAACCACCAAAATTATTTAGGAACAAAAATTATGTTACATGATCATTTTGTGTGACCAACCTGTTATGATGTTATACCTGAATGATGTAAGAGACTGCGATGAGGGTGTATTCGAGAGCTAGTAGACCTCCGCCAATGACCCAGTTAGAACTCGGCAGTGGGGGTAGAGGAGGAGAGAGAGGCTGAGCGAGATAAACGGATGGCTGAGATGCGGCGAAAATGACTGGACCATGGTACAAAGTAGCCACGAGTGCACCCGCAATCGACACTATTGTGCCTGCTACTTTGGCTAAGCTGCTATTCTTTTTTAGAGATACCTTCTCCATTCTTACATGATTAAAATCAAAATACAAATTACACATAAATATTGACAGAGAAATAGCAAAACGTTTCTATGACAAGCTTACCTAAAGTTATTACAAAAAACTTATATTATGAAAAATTGATTTGATTTCAAATTAGTTTTACTATTTTTTCTATCAAAGGTACCAGTACCCATAAAACTGAAGTTTTTTTTATACCCAAGTGATATATATATATATATATAAAGTTACTAAGTAAAGGGCTTAGACTATGATTCCGCTATTATATCATTAAGTTTTTACGATTTTGAAAAGCGACCCCAGGAGATGACAGAGTGACGGCACTAGCACAAACCACTAAACTACATGTCCAAGTTAGCGAGTCAGTGAAATATATTATAACTAAAAAGCAACTAATATACCAATGTTAGCGTTTAGCGTTCCTATGACAATGTATTCACAAGTTTTGTCAAATTCAGTTCGTTCAGCTATTCGATCATCTGATTAGCAGTTAAGTACTTGGCCTCAAAGAGAATAATCTGAGGGGCCAAAATAATCCTAGTATACCGCTACACCTAGTACCAACTTAGTACTACCAAGTCTTAAACCAAAATGTCTGATCGAAAATCAAACGAGAAACCTTAAGCTAATTGAAATCGGTACGGAAACCAAATAACCGGATAAGAAATTAGGTGTTGCTAGGGATTGAGATTTACCCAAAGAGAACAGCGAAGAGGAAAGTGAAAGCAGGAGTGAGATTACTCATGGCTGAAGCCAATGTTGGAGAACTGTATTTGATTCCTGTGTAACCTAACATCAAATAAACACATCTTCTCTCTCCGACAGAAGTGAAAGTTCAGATCAGACAACTGAAATTTGAACATGAATCAGAAAGAGAGACAGAGAGAGATTTTACTTACCCAAGTAGACCAAGAAGTCCCATTTTACAAAGTACTGAGAATTTCAACGGAGGAAGTGATCTTGATCTGTGGGTGAGGAAAGGAGAAGGAAGGAGAAGAAGAGCTCCGACGCCATAAGAATAGACGATGAAGACATAAGAGCTCATTCCCTTTGAGCTTGCCGCTTTGAACAGAGTATTCATTCCGACATCGGACACCACAACTGCCACCATCGCCGTCATGATCCCACCGTCTCTCTCCCAGAATCTCCAAGCCATGTTTATCTCTGAATCCGAAAAACTCTCCCTTGGGTTTGACTTTATATGTCTTCTTTTGCTTCTCAACTCCAACTTTTAAGGAATCTTTGACTTTCTTTTATTTTGGTCAATTGATTAGAAACAAGGGTAATAAAAATCAACATCTTCTACAGTTTTAAATAAAAGTTTGTTTGCTACATTTTGGGTTTAGTGCAAAAAAACCCGTGAACTAACAAAAATTTGCAAGTTTATCCATGAAAAAATTATACAACTTAACCACTTGAGCTAACTCATTTCAATTGAACACACTCGTGTATATATATATATATTCTGTGTTCCTTCTTCTTCCTAGCACTCAAGGAATCCGAATCGAAGCCTTGTTTATAAAGTATCCATGGCCAATAGTGTATCTAACGTTATAAACAAGGCTTCGATTCGGATTCCTTGAGTGCAGGGAAGAAGAAGGAACACAAAATATATATATATATATATGAGTGTGTTCAATTGAAATGAGTTAGCTCAAGTGGTTAAGTTGTCTGTTCTATTTGTAGAGGTCAGGAGTTCGAGACCTGACGTAGTTTCGATACTTATACACAGTGATATACAATTTTTTTAAAAAAAATATACGACAAGGGCTATATTGCACGTTTTTTGTCAGTTGAGGGGTATACTTGCACCATAATTTTTTCATGGGTAAACTTGCAAATTTTTGTTAGTTCAGTGGTTTTTTTTTGCACTGAACCCCTACATTTTCAAGTAACTACGTGGATCGATTTTTGAGTGAATTAGGTGAAAAAATAGAAAAAAGATGACAAAATCAAGCGAATTTTCAAATGTCTATAACCATGTCACAATCAGGGTTTGTGTCCAAGAATATCCCAATTAAGCGTGTTGTGGTGGTGAAAGTAAGGCGTATAGATCAGACAATCTTAGAGCATGATTTTACTCTCTTTATGATGCTAAGATTGGTGTATGCGTGTTACCTTGAATGGATTCAATCCATTGGTTTTTTAGATGTGTGTGCCCTTTGATAATGGTAATGAAGCTTTGATTGGCTTGTAGTGTGACAAACTCTATACAGCCACACAAAAATTTCTTCCATTTATCTCATCTTTGTGAGTACTTTCCGGATTGCTGGACCACCTCAGAGTTTGAGCAATGTGAAGAAAGGCCCTAAGCTTTCTAGGATTCTCAACTCCGGCTGTTTTTTGCAAATGTTTCGATGGAGGACCGATCGTCTTTGCTTCTATGTTTTTTATCTTTTTTTTTTTTTTTGCCATGGAACCAAACAATCTTGGTTTTGCAATTTGTTAACACAATTGTAAAACCTACACTTTCATTTTTAATGATATTTACATTCTTAACATAAAAAAAAAGGAAAAAAATACTGAAAGTGAGTACATGGAAATGGAGATGAATGAAAAATTTCAAGGACGCACATAGTATGACTCACCCAACACAACTAGCTAAGAGACCTCTACTTAGACAAGCTCAGAGTACTAAACGAGTTTAGCAAAATCAATGGGTACATAAAAAATGATTGACATCGCTTTGTTGAGAAAACTTTACATCATTGATCAGTTTAATGATACGAGATTAAGAAAAAAAAAGAAGTAAAGGTGCGTGAGGTTCTTACAAAACATCAAGACAAATTTAGTTTTCCTTCAAATTTATGGTCTGCTTGTAGTGTATACTAAGAGGCAATATATATATATATATATTGATCAATACACTGATGATAACTGGAAGTTACCAATCACATTTTAGCTCTTTTGTGATTTCAAACCCCCTCCAGTGGTGAAGAAATCGCTAAGAAATTTTATGATTGTATCAATGAGTGGGGGTAAAGTGCGACAATAATACCACTCATTATATAGGTGCAAAACAGTTGCATATATATTTACGCTACATTGCGACTACATATACCGATTAAATACCAACTAAAATAAAAATTTTACCTGAACGATGTAGTCATGAATGTGGTCGCAAAATATGCAACCAAGATTTTTTGTCTCATATGAGTCGAATAATTGTAACTAAATTGCGATGACAATGCGATGATGGGATGGGGACTACATGTTTTAGTCACATACTAGTTGCAATTACCCTATAATACGACTACATTGCAACTATTTTTGTAGTCACAGTTCACTTGTTTTCTTGTAGTGAATTCTGTAGGACTTTCCAAACCCGTCCAAACTCTCAATCAGTATGATATTGTCCGCTTTGGGCTCAGATGGAGAAAAGCCCGCACGGTTTTCTTATTGGGTTTCTTCCCAAAAGGCCTCATACTAATGGGAGTTTCTTTTGGCTTATATATTGGACACTCTTTGTCCAAATTTCTGATGTGGGACTTTGGATTGATATATTCCAACAATCCTCCCCTCAAACCAAAGACCACATAATCTCTAGGTCTTTCTCGAGCAATACATTGGCGCCCATCTTGTATCGTCACACAAGGCTCCCGGCGCCCCTAATCGCGAGTTTACATTGAGAGCTCCTCCCACATCGAACAACAAGCTCACACCACTTTTTCTCCAGGTCCACACTGAACCATGAGCTCTGATACCAATTGTTGTTGGAGCTCTGAACCAAGACAACTTCAAGCTTAAGGGGGAGAATTTTGGAGTAAGCTTGAAGATAGCTTGAGCAATAAGCTATTCCAAGAGAGATTAGGAAAAGTGTCATATTTAGGAGTTATCTAAATATGTGAGATTTCCATTAAGGATTAGGAAACTCTTCCCTATATAAGAAGATGCTAAGTTGTGGCATAACTTATGGAGTTTGAGTTTTGAGTTTGAGAGATTGAGAGCTTAAGTTTTGAGTTATTTTCTTAAGCTAATAAAGAGAGTTATTCTTTATATCTTTGTGTTCTCAAATCATCCTTAGATTCTAGAAATTCTCCTTGCTCAAAGTGTGACTAGGGATAGTAGGGTTCAATCCTATGTAGGTGTGGGATACCCTATTTGGTTAAACTCTTTCTTTGACAATGGAAGTGCTCTGCCTTCTTTTTGGTGTGTTTGGCTCCTCTGTCCTTAAGAGGTTCTGTTAGCCAACCCGGACTTTAACTCCTTTTGTTAAAGTTGCTGTTTCATTAGCTTGGTTCAATGTTGTATTCCTCAAGTAATATATGATCAGTTCAGAAGGAAAGAAAAAAAAAAAGGTAACGATGATGACGACATAGTACCACTTTGAAAGAAGCAATCTCTACATAAGAAAAAAGATGAAAGAAAAAATTGGAAAAATCTAATGAAAAATAAAACTTGTACAGAAAGATATTTTTAGAAAGTATCCATCATCCGGTGAGGAACAGGAGAATTGATGACCTGTAAGATCTGAACAATCTCCGCCATTGTAGGACGATTCGAGGGAATCTGAGAGGTACAGACAAGAGCAAGTTTGAGAACAGGCAAAACTTCATCTTCAGAGTATTCTTCCTCCATCACAGGATCAATGCACTCCAACACATTCCCCTGTTCTAACAGAACTCGAACATGGTCACTAAGTATCACAAAGCTGTCTTCACCGTACTCCACGGGTCTCCGACCAGTCACGAGTTCAAGAATCAAAACACCAAACCCGTAAACATCGCATTTCTCGTTAACCCTTAAGTTCTGACACTCTAACTCAGGCGCTACGTAACCTAAAGCGTTTTGAAACCTGTTGTTGTTCATCGTGTTCCCGTCTTGTGTTGTTAAGAGACGGGAAAGTCCGAAATCAGATATTTTCGGGTTGTTTTTCTCGTCTAGGAGGATGTTGGTTGGTTTCAAGTTGAAGTGGATGGTTGTTGGACGGAATGTGTGGTGGAGATAAGAGAGACCCTTGGCTGTACCGAGGATGATTCTATATCTTGCGTCCCAAGAAAGAGGCGGTGTCGAGGGTTCTCTTTCATGTAACTTGGACTGCAAATTTCCATTCGGGACGAATTCCGATACAAGAAGCTGCATCTCCGTTGTCCAGTAGTACCCTTTAATCGATACTAGATTAGGGTGCTTCGCTTTCGCCAAGATCCGGACTTCTCGATCAAAATCTTCTAGATTCTGGAGAATCGGTGAGGGGACAAGTTTCTTGACGGCCAAGTTTCGTCCCTGTTCTCCTAAAGGTACCTTGTAGACTGTTCCAAAGACTCCTTCCCCGATTCTTGAAGCTTTGTTGAGAAGAGACTCCGGGTTTCTAGCGAACTCTTGCGACGAAGATGAGGAACGTGATGATCTTGAGTTCAACAGAACAAGTTTACCAGTCATTAAGCTTCTTCCTGATCTCGAAGACCCAGAGAAGATGCTCTCCAACGCATTGTCTACAAACGGTAGGCGTCTTCTCACAGTCGCGTTTAGGAGAGTTATGACTATGACTCCAGAGAAGATAAGTATAGCTGCTGATATAGCTACAATCACTGAAACGCTAAGGAACATTCCGCTATGGAACTTTCCAGAACCATTGCTTTCCCGGTTTCCGGGTAGTCCTTCGTTATGATTCCCGTTCCCATAAGAATTCGGATCGATGACTAGAGGCTTTGGAACATTCAGTTGGCAGGGTCCTCTCAATAATGGTGAACAAATGCCTAGGTTCCCTTGGAGAGCACTCTGGTCTAAGCTTTGGAACACATCTCCAACGGGTAACCTTCCGATGAGTCGGTTAAATGAAACGTTAACCAATAGCAGATTATGCAATTCACCAAGCTCTTTTGGTATTTCTCCACTAAGCTTGTTGGCCTCTAACTTCAGAATCTTGAGTTGTTGTAAGTTTGAAAGGGATTTAGGAATTGAACCGGTCAGGCTGTTATGAGACAAACTCCTGCAAGAGAAAGCTAATAATTGTTAGGGGATTACATTTACAATACTAAAACAATAAACAACAGAGATATAAGAAACAGAGACTTACAGTAGTTTAAGAGAAGAACAGTTTCCGATTCCTTCCGGTATCGAACCAGTTAGTGAGTTACCATCCAACTGAAGGATCTGTAGACTCTGAGATTCACATATATCAGCAGGAACCGAACCAATCAACGAGCTTTCCCTGAGATCCAAGACGGTCAAATTCTGTAGAAACTCGATTTCTGGAGGAACTCTTGTGTTGAAATTGTTCCATGACAGATTGAGATATCTCAAGTGGATGAAGAGCCCTACTTCACCAGGTATATTTCCAGTGAGTTTGTTGCGAGAAAGATCGAGTCTTGAGAGTGACTCAAACAGTCTGCTTGAGCCTCTCGGGATCGAACCGATAAAACCGTTACCAGAAAAATCCATTTCTTGCAAACCAAGATCAAACAAACCGTCAGGAATGGTACCCTCGAAGCCATTGCCTTTGAGCTGAACAACCATAAGCTCTTTGCAGGATTCCAACGATTCCGGAATCTCGCCAGAGAGTTTGTTCTCAGACAATATTAGACGCTTTAGAGATCTCAAGTTCCCAACTGAAGAAGGAAGCTTTCCGGTTACATAATTGTTGGAGAAATCCAAGTGCTCCAAACCGGTTAAGTCACCAATCCATGGCGGGAAATCCCCGGTGAGCAGATTGTTTGATAATTCTAAGTGACTTAAAGATTTCAGCCTCTGAAGAGTCCTCGGAACTTCGCCGGAGAAACGGTTGAAGCCTAAATCAACTCTGTTTAAATGAGGACAGAGTCCAATATCCGAAGGCAATGATCCTAAGAATTGATTCCCTTGTAACTGCAACTCTTTCAAGTTATGTAGAGAGAGTATACCTAACGGTACCGATCCAGAGAGAGAATTAAACGAGAGATCTAATTTTCTTAGCCTCTGAAGTGTCCAGAGACCAGAGACGAAACTCGGGTTTCCCGAAAAATGGTTGCTTGAGAGATTGAGACTGTTCAAAACAGAGCATCGAAACAGAGTAGTAGGGATTTGACCTTGGAGATGGTTTTGAGACAGAGAGAGATACCTAAGAGAGGAGCAGTTGTTGAAGAAGTCATCAGAGAGTGTACCGGAGAAGCGGTTTCCGGTTAAGTCGAGGTATTGCAAGGAGTTAATTGATCCAAGAGAAGATGGGATTTGACCAGAGAGACTGTTGTGGCTAAGATCCAACTTCTTGAGATGGTCGTTTCTCGAGAGAGCAATGATGTTCCCGGTCAAGTTGTTGCCGGAAAGTGAGAGTACTCTTAGATGTTGTAGCTTTTGGATTCCACGATTGATTCTTCCGGTTAAGGCTAAACCGTCGAGGGAGAGGTCGGTGACTCGAGATGTTTTGGGATTGCATTTAACGTAGCTCCATGAGCAAGGAGAGTCATCGTCTTCGTTCCAAGACTTGAGGTGTGAAGATGGGTCGTGTAGGTCTGATTTGAAGACGATGAGTCCCAAAACGTCGTCGTTTAGCTGGATTGAGTCAGTATCAGTATTACCATTGATGAGTGATATCAATGTCATTGCCAGAAACAGAGTAAATGTGATCCCTTTCCTTCTTTGATCGCCCATTATGCAATTACTCTCTCGTGAGATAAGCTTAGCTTGATGGAGAGAAGAGAGAGAGGGTTAAGTTTGGTGCCAATGAGAAGAAACTCGAAGTGTTTGTGAGTGTAAGATTCTCTCAAGTTAGCTACAAGACAACAACTAGATCGAATTACATATGATCTCTATGGCCAAATGGACCACATGTTCTGTTTCGGTCTAACAAAAAACAATGTCCCGGTTAATTCGATTCTCTCTAAATAGATGAGTCTTCACGTGCTGAATAGTTAATTGAAGATAAGTCAATCCTCTTCTTAATACCATGCTAGTATGCTACCCACTTACAAGGTTTTTTAGGTGGTAATTGGTTAAACGTTTAAACACCTAATTATGATATTAATTTAAACACAAGGGGATAAAAGTTGTTAAAAAACAAACACAACCCAAAACCTTTTTAACAAGCATTATAAATTCCAAAAGTAAAAGTAATTATGATTTGTAGACAAAAATTTAGTTTATAATTGTACTGATTGTACTGTGAAAAACATCTAATGTTAGTTATAGGTGGTATGATTATTAATGAAGCTTTAGATTACTATTGCAACGTTTGAAATCCATTATATATATATATATATACATATATTTTTTTTCCAACAATTCGATTACGATAATAATTATGATATATATTCAAATAGGGACACAATCACAACTAGTTATGATAGAAATCTTGATTGACATGTATTTGAAATTCCACTATTATTTTCTTAATTTAATTCATTTATATAAGACTCTTACCATATAGTCTAGAGAAATTGTCACAAATACCAATTTTATATATCTGTCATCACATATACTCATTTTCATTACTCATATATCCATTTTTCATTTAGAATTAATCTAGGATTTTAAAATTTAGGATTTGTGGGTGAAACTTTGTAAGATTAAGATTTAAGTTTAATAAATATTTTGATTTAAGATTTCAGATTTTAGGATTTAGAATTTTAAGGTTTAGACAATATTCTAAATATTAAAATGTTAAATTGGATAAACTTTGTTTATTTCTTATAAACAAAAAAAAATGACTCTATGTGATTAAGGGTATGAGATCATGGGAACATAAATATCGTAGCAAGATACACAGTTTGTAATTTAAAAAAAAATAAAAATCAACTAAAATGAGTAGCCAAGAAAGTCTTGATAAAAAAAAGAAATATCGTAGCAAGATACACACAGTTTGTAATTTAAAAAAAATAAAATAAAATAATATATATATTTAGTTTGCCCCGACTTGTACGTTATGATAAAGTAGAAAGTTATAAATATCAAAGGAAAACGAAGAGATGAGACATTAAGAAAAGAAAGGTATGGTGAGAATAGAGATGAGAATCCAAATAAAAATATGATGAAACGAAAAGGAAGAAGAAAAGAACAAAAAGAGAGTTTGGTGTCATTAGAACAAGAAAGACTCGTGACTGATAAAGTTATGTGTAAAAATGCACCGCACAATTAGCTTATCTGTCTTTTTGTCCCGACATTCTCTCTCCTTCCCGTTTTTCAACTAAGTTCAAATTACAAATTTATAAATTATGCTCTCTCAGATAAATTATAATACTCTATTACAGTCAGGGAGATGTGCTTCTATAACCCATATTTTAATTGTAATGAAAGGTACAGTCATGTAACATTTCACTGTTCGAGTTGTCTAAAACATTTCACGCCTTATCTTTGATTTGTGTATCTATTTTCCGAAAGCCACTTCTCAACTTCAAATTGGAAACTGGATATCCCACTTGGTTACATAAGTATTTACCGAAACAAAAAGAGATAGGTCCATTGAACTTATTTTTTTTTTTTGTAGATGCCATTGAACTTATTTTAAGACAATTACATTGTGATGTTTTATATGATTAGATGGACTTTGTCTAAAATAATTAGATGATGACAAGATTATACTATTAGGTTTGCTTTTTTTCGTTTAAGAATATATGAATAGTTTCGTGATTTCGTGTAAGTAATTATTGAAGAATGCCAATATTTGAGAGAAATCTAATACAACAATATTTCATGTTATTGGCCAGCGTTTTTGTTGTTGAGCTTTCAAGTTAACCAACACTAGCTAACATCACATTTATAGTTGTTGTAGCATAACATAAAATCAAATCAAGAGAGTTATGTATAACGCACCGTCCGCTTCTACCGGTGGGTCACACGTCCCTTCATCAAGTTTGTAGGTCCCACCACTGTCCGACAGTCGATGCATTATTTTTCTCTCAAATATTTGTGCACTTTGGTGACATATGTAACTAAATCAATGCACTTAAATTCTCATTTTCTAAATGAGCCGGACCAGAGATGTTACATTATGAGTTACAACAGATTAGGCTAATACAAATCTTGATTAAATTAGTGAATCGAGTTTTGGTCATTTTCAGATTACAAAAATAAAACTAGGAATGAAGGGACAAGGCTATCATAATATTATTATATAATATGCTATATGATTGAATATAAATATTTTATCATTATTTCGTAGATAGTATTTTTTAGAAAGGTTTATGAGAAAAGTATTTTGATAATTATTAAATTATATGTAAAATATCAATACTAAATTATTTTCTTATTCTTTCTAGGTTTTATTGAATAATTTTTCGCATAATCTATAAAAAATCATAGTAATATTTTGACTAAATCTTTTATAAGTTGTAGAAATTATGTAAAATTTGTATTGTAATATAAGTTTTGTTCATATGTTTCTCAGTTAATGAGTAATCACAATAGCGAAGTAAATAAAGGGACTAACAAAAAAAAAAAAAATTAAAAATAGATGTGCCACATGACAACTTCTCAATGATAGTTGTAGAATAAACCTTAATGTATTATATAGACAGTTAATTTGAACTGAAGCAGAGCTATTTGTTAAGGAGTGTTTCAGATTATGGTTTTACTAGAAATCTGTTAAGTGTGGAGAAGACTCTGGATGCTTTGGAAGGTCTTGGTTTAAATCAGCTCAAGACGATTTATCAATTAATTGTCGGTTTGGTGGGTTGGTTTAGCTTTGCCAGTTTCATTAGCTCAACGGCTAAATAAGCTTCAGATTAGTTCATTGTTCTTTGTAACAAACTTTATCTTCTTCCTCTTCAACTCTCGTTTCATGTGTGAGAGCCTTGAGTATTTGTTCATCGGAAGATAGTGAATCACTTGATAGAATCTAGTCCCAGCGACGTAACCTATTACCTTCACATGGAAGGGGGTGAACACTGGGTAAAAAAGTTCTTGTGTGTCCTTGTGCTTTTTTTCTTGCTTGATTCATTCTAAGTGCATGAGTGAAATTGGTGAGATTGAGAGTGTTGTTTGAATTCGCAGGAGTTTATCAAATCGATTCTATTGTTTGTTCATAGATTCACGAAATATTCAAAGGTTATTTTCAAGAATCGAATCGGAGATTGGGTTTTAGCCATAACACTATTCATATATATATATATATATATTTTACACTGCAATTTATTATTACACTGCAATTTATTAAAAACTTTACAAGATTACTTAGTCCCAAAAAAGGAAATTACAGTCCAAAAAAAGATATTTAAGCCCAAACAAAGAATACTAGGTTAAACAAAAAAACTAAAAATTCACGGCAGTCTTCTGTGGAACCAGAAACTTGTACAAATTTTTCTCATTCAGTAATGATCGGGAAATCTTGATGCATAATCCAACCTCAATACCTGTAATAAGAACCGAGATGACATGAAGGGATCATACGGCTACCAATTTATTGTAACCGTGAGATTAAACCCGAACAACCCAAGACCAACATGCGAATCAAGAAGAACTGATTTAGATGAAACAAAAGCCATGACAAAAGGCTGTCTAAATCCCATTAGATACAACAACACTAATACAAAGAAAAAGAAAGCTGGAAGTTTAAAAGAGAGCAATCGATGAAAAAGAAAAAACTACAAAGACCCTGAATATTGCAAATAGGTCTGAAAATTGAAGGATTCAGTTTCATATTAAGATTCTAAAAAACATGCACAAAAAAGATCAAAACCGAGACAAAGGTTAATCAAATAAGGGGAGACAAAAATGATCGAAAATCGAATAGACCAGAGATAAGCAGAAAGAGAAACGAACTGAATTTGATACCAAAATCAGATCAAAACATACTCAAATCTCCGTCATACTCAATCAGACTCGATTGAAACAAAAAAAATCTGATATGAATAAACCACAAAAAAGAAAGACATAAGCATAAGAGGATTGGACCGGCGACGATGCTTTAGAAGCCACCGCCGTGCCAGTCACTGGAAAAAACAAAAGGGAGAGAAGAAAATGGATAAAAGTTGGAGAGAAAAGGAGGAGGAGAGAGAGGAATTGAATTCATATATCACCATTCATATATATCATTATCTATCATTTGTTAATTAATTCAAATCGTTAACAAAAAAACAGAAAAAAAAAAAAAAATCTCAAAATCATAATAATTGTCCTAGTTAATAGATGTTTATTTTTCAACTTTTCCTCTTCTTCCTTTTCAAGAAAGGCATAGCACTTAATCCTCTAACAGAAGAATTACCGATTTCACTATCAACATTCTCCTCCAATGATGCATCTTCTTCATTTCGACGTTTAGCTTTGTTTTGGTGTTCTTCACTCTCCTTCTCTTGCTTCTCTGCTTCCACTGCATCTTTCTCACCTGTTTCGTCTTCATCAACACAGAATCCGCCACCCATCACACTGTAATCACCAGTTGCTTTATCCTCCAAATGAACATCTCCCGTCTCAGCTTCATCTATACAGAACCCACCTCCCATTTGAATATAGTCTTCAGAGGTACAGTCATTGACGGTTATTGTTTCATTCTCCGCTCTTTCTGCCGACACATTTCCTACTCTGCCATCGTCTTCGAGGAATCCAACATTTTCCAAATTCTCACTAGGGGAGTCTCCATAGCCAGTTGACTCGTCCAGTTCATAATCTTCTTTCCCAGTGTAATTCACAGGATTCCGAGATCGTGTTGACTGTACATAACAAATAACAAAGTGAACCCACTACCTAATCAAATCAAAATCATTAGTAAGAAAACTGAATTAAGACTTACCCTTCGCACTTTTTGAGGGTAGCCTGGTTTTGCATCATGAAGTGCCTGCAAATCAACTACCTTTTCATTATCAGGACTACCGTCTGATAGCTCCGGCAGGAGATTTCTTCGGCCCCTTCCTCTCCCTTGTCCTCTTTTCGAGGCTCTACCTTTGCCCCTACTACTAGATGATTTTTCTAAGTGATTCCTTTTGTTTTTCTCCTTCTCATTGGTTTTATTTGAATCTTTGTCTGAAGTAATATCTTCAGTTTCATGAGGAGCAGGTCTTTTCTTCTTTCCACATTTTGGCACTTCTTGGAGGGTAATATCAGTGGCTTCTGAAGATAGACCTCCACCAATTCCTTTGACAGCCTTTTTAATTCTTTTACTACGGATCTTTGCAAATCTTTCGTTGAAGGAATAAAAAGCTTCCATACGAAGTTGCGTCTTCATGGAAAGAAACAAAAGTAAACAAAATTTCCATATATATACATACTAATTATATCCATGAGTAAAATGAAAGATCAAATGTAAATGAATACCTCGCGCTTTTCGTACTCCTTCAAGACTGGTAGAAGCAGATCATCTGTTTTCTTACTGTTCCAGCCAAACTTTTCCCAGCATAGCCTTCACCCAAAAAATTAAGAACTCAGGCATAATTTCAAAGTGCAAGTAGTTATATACTTCGATGCAGAAGCCGGCCGAGTCTGTGGGAGAAATTATGCCAGCATTTTTTGTGTTTCTGTTTCATTATCAAGCTATGCCATATTGTTTAAGAATCCGAGAAGGTAAACGGAATTAGTCTGCAATCCTGGTACTGAGAAAGGATAATCATCTACCTAATGAATATTAGTCAAAATACAGAGTAAGAAACAACTTACTTTCTAAGAACTAAGAGATCAGGTTTGCCCCATGAGAAAATCTCGGTCGATCGATCCACTTGTGGATTTCGATATGCTGAAGTTACAGCTTCACTTGGGAAAGTAGATGGAATATGCCAGTTCTTGCTTACCTTTCTCTGTAATTTTAAATGACAAATCAAATAAGTAAATGGGTTATGTCAATCTCGAGTCAGTTGGACCATATAACTATTTAACGTTCAGGAAAGATAGCAATACATGCTTATCCATGAAGATTTTCTTTATCTCTTCTGTGTCATCAGTCGAGACACTTGAGCTGCTTCCTTTATCATCTACAGATCCAGATCCATGCTTCTTTAAATTTGAACCTGTTTTTGCATCAGCTTTTCCTAAAATGGTTGGATCAGGTGATTCAACCCATTCACGAAATTTCTGAAGCCCATCCTCCTCAGGAAATGCAGTCACAACTTCAATAGCATTCACGATACCAATTCCACTGCATGTTAAAACGACAACATCAGGTATATAAAGAATGGGAGTTTGACCCTATGCGGTTAAAGTCTCTGCTAACCTGATTCCTTCTGTGTAATCACTTCCTAAAAGCATTGCCATACGGATTATCTTATCTCTGGTTAAGCCAAGCTCCTTCTCAATGTCCTGGCAATCAAAAGAGTTTAGACGTGTAATCACAAAACAGTTGACAAGGTTAAAGCCAATGAACAGAGATGTAATTGGTAATAGATCGATAGGAACATATATCAAGCTACTTCCAAAATGATGTAACAACTGATTCCTGAGGAAAAACAATATATTCAATTACTCCCGAAAATGTAACAGTCCAGAGTAAACATCAGAAAAACTAAGAAGATGTAACAACATAGGCAGAACAGAAATTATACGGAAGCTAATCAGAAACTAAAGAAGGAAACAATAGCACGTTCTGAAGACAGATTTGCACACCTTCATAAAGTATGTCTCCACATATTTGCGATCATCAAATATATTTTTGTACACACTTCTTGCTCCAAAAAGGAATACATCAGAATCGTCAGTGACAATGCCATCGACAAGGTTTGATTGTTCCATAAATGCACACTGAGCCTCTGCTTCCATTGGAGCTATAATGTATGGCAAGCCAAACATGTTGAGTAGCTCCTATGAAAAACCAAAATCAGTACAAACATTATAAAGTTTGGCCATATGTAACGCACTTTCCAAGGAAAAAAAGAATCAAACTTTTAGCAAGAATATCCATATAAAGATGATAATGATTTATTCAATATCAACAGGCAAACCTGGCATTCTGCAAACATCTCACTGCTAACAGACTCGGCATTGCGTTCAAGTTTTCTCTGTTCCTCACCTAAACCCACAAACTCTTGGTCGTTCAATTGCATTTCTTCCTCCAAATTTGCTTCTGAAAACTCATCCAGCACACTTTTCTCCTCAAAATGTGTTGAACTCTCTATATTGAAAGTACGTTTGTTAGAGTTAATGTCCCCCCTTATTTCTTTCTGTGAATCAGTGTCATATATAATACCTATGCCTGATCCGATGACATCATGAAAAGGGTTCCTTGATTCATTTACTGAACTTAGTGACGTATGTGCACTAAAATCTCCCTTATCATCCATCATGATAGATAAGTTGCCAGAAGCATTTCCCTTTTCCACACTTCCGCGAATAAATCCCTCACCCGGAAATCCAGTTCTCTCCTCATCAGATACAGGCATAACAGAAACTTTGATTGATTCTTCACTTGAACTTTCAGAATTGTCTTCATTTAGCTGTGTAGCCATGGTGGACACCAAATGGCTCTCACTAGCTACATTAAATGCTTTCTCGGGTGAGCTAACTGACTTTACCTGTGGCATTTCGTTTCTCATAGCGCCTCTAGAGTTCTCGATACCGGAAAAAGGGTGTGTACTAAATTGTTTGGTTATCCCTCTTTCACCATCAGCATTGGCCGCTACAGAAGTTTTAGACTGCTCATGTGTAGCACCACTAGTTTTCAAGATTGGTATTCCGTCCAAAGTTCCATCTCTCTCAGATTCACCAATGATTTCACTAGTACACATCATATCTGGAGTTGGCTTATCAGCAACTAGATTTTCGCCTACCCTTTGGTTTTCTTCAAGAAGAATATCCTCTGATTTCTTATCTCGTAAGTCAAGAAGACTTTTCTGGATAGCCTCTTGCAGATCAGCTTCTTCTTCCAAATAGCCTTTTGAGAAATTTGTTTCTGTATCATTCGCCATGAAGTTACGGGAAATTTCAGTTTCTTCCTTTGCTGCTTCCTTACAGCTACTAATATCCTCGGGGATATGCTGATTGCTTGCCTCCTCTTCAAAATTAGAGACAACAGTATTATTTTGCGCAGGCATTTCTTCCCAATCACTATCAGAAGCCCATGGGGAAGAGTCTTCTTTAGAAACATTTTCTGTAGAACTGATTACTACTGGTCCCCCAGCTGCCAACTGAAGAAACATATCATCCTCGTCACTGAGATCTTTTCCACCATCGTCACGTTCAAATGATATCTCTATTGAAGGTTGATTTGGCAGCATGGAATCATCATTCTGGTTATCAAGGTCCACAACATCACCATTCTCAACAGGTAAGTTCTTAAGAAATTGATCCTCAGAAGGAAAGTTTTCCCACACGTTATCTGTTTCATTATTGTCCGACATAGAACCAAACGCCGTTTTCTCCTTTTCTTTCATCAAATGTAAGTTCCTCTGGATATCACGAGTCATTTGGATCCCCATGTGTCTGTTCCTTATTCTTAAACGACCCCTTTCATCTATATATACTTCAATATTTTCCTCGGGATTCCTAGGTTCACCTCTATCCAACTCAATGGAAGAATCTAGTTTATTCAGTGAAGAAACATTCTTAAAGGGGACTCGCGAAGACTGTTGTGACATAATTTTCTGATTTTCATCAGTTCTTCCTTCTCTAGCAGATGCGAGTACTCTGCAGAACACAGGAAAAATACCAGTCATTTTTTTGCTATGATAGAACCTTATTCTATAGCTGACTTCAAACTGCAACTCACTCTTTATCGCCCGTAAAGGTAGACGAGAAAATAAACTCTCTGTTTGCTTCAGATGCAATCCTAGAAGTCTGAACTCCACCAACAGCCCTTCCACCAGCATTTCTCTGAACGTCATTTATTTCACGACGGAAGGCTACAGTTTTAAGGTATGCTTCTATTTGCAGTTCAGAAAACTTCTCAGGGGCCTATACACCCAGACAACAAGATTACGACTTCCATAATCAGTGTTCTGTCTCTCCTCATACACAAATATTGAAATACATTACGTAGTAAGAACGAGTCAGTGAATTATGTGACTCACCTTCTTGACCTTTTGGTACTTTTGCCGGTTTTCTGCCATCAATTTTTCTCTCATCTAAATGTAAAGACTTTATTTAATAATCTGAAATGTCCATCAAATTCAACCTGCTAGGAGGATATGCTGTCAATATAGCTAATCACCTGAACAAGAAGATCAAGTTGCATGGATGGAGGAAGAGAAGCCAAAACAGCTGGGTCGACACTCCCATCCATTACTGGCTAGAAAAGTAGACAAAATATTATTAGCAGATGAAGATTGAAAAGTTTTAATAAAGGCCAAAAATAAAATAAAAAATCCCCCTTGACATTTTCGGGATTCTTTGTTAAAGCAATGAAGATTTCATCTATATGAAAGGAAGTTTAAGTCTAGCCAACTCGATGATCAGTGCTGCCTAGTTAGCTAAAAGTGTTTTGAATGAACCAATTTACATCCCCTGAATATTAAATCATGAACAGAATTTAAGCATGAATAGATAAACCAAGAAAATAATGTAGTACAAAGACCACAGTTTACCAATACAATTTCTTCATCTTCTTCGCTGCCTTCTTCCTCAGATGGGATTCCGGCAGCTGAAGTTGATGCTTGGCCGGTAAAATTTCCCTCGTCCTCCGCTGCAAGGGATGCTGCCAACCTATGTTAAACCAATACATAAACACAAAATTACCTCTTGCAAGCAAACATATTATGCCAATATCTCAATTCCTCCTTACATTTCATCCAACTTTTCCTGACGATCATTCATTAGTACTGAGGAATTCTGTTCAGGATTATTCATCATTTTGTTATCTACATCATCCCCATCCAACAAAACTCCCTTTCCCTTGGGATCATATTTCTGCGAGTCATTGAAAAAATGTAATAAAGATCATATAACTCTGAGGTACCAAAGCACTTGCAAGTTATTGAACAAAGTGACAGATTGACACATTACGGATCAAAGACAGAACAATCATGAGCAAACCAACGCCACGCTTGCTACCAAGTGTTAGTTGCGTAAACAGATTCTCAAGTAAATTATCAAACTACAAAAGACGCAAGAGTAAGTGCATGTGAAAGCCCAACAACATTCTAGCAGAGTAAACAGATATCCCAGCTTGTGAATTAAATTTAAAACAAGATGAATGATTAACTAGACCCCGACATTCTATGAAAAACCCAATAAACTTAAAGTTGGTATCAGAGGTCTGCAAAGAGATATGAACATCATGGTGTTGGAAACCTTACCCACAAATCCTAGCAACTACAACCTAAGTGATGAACAAGAAAAGTGAAATCGTCCATACTTTTCCCTAGCAATCAGTAAAGTAACAAAAATCACTTCAGCCAGCCCAACTACACCATCTAATTTATATCCTTGTAGTTCAGTGCTAGGTATTCACTTACCGCGGACCCTTTCATGCCATCATCAACACCATTTTGTCCGACAGTGGATGCTTGTAATCTACATTAACTGAGATCGTTAAAGCAACTCCACCAACATCAATGTTTAGAATAAACAAGATTTGGAGCTTACATCTCATCTAGCTTTTCCTCCTGAATACCACTAGTCCCCGCCATATCATCATCTTTCTCTGCTGGTTCTTGTACAGATTGAGTAGATAGACGTTTCTTCTCTCTATCACTAATATCCTGCTTCAATCTTTGATTCTTAAGATCTTTAGCTTGCTCCTTAAGCCTCATATCCTTGAGCTATAAACAATAAATCCAAAAACCAAAGCAAATTACTCAAAACTAGATCAATCTCCTCAACTACACTAATTACAAAATCCGGGAAAACAGCCACTGACCCTATTAAGTAGCAATTTCTCAGCAGTTTTCCGGATTTTCGTCTGAGCGTTCTCACGCTGACGACGACGGGCAATGACAGTGCGTCGTTTCAATACGGGAGTGGCTCCATCAAAGACAAAGACCGGCTTAGTCCTTAAGAACAAAAGCTTGCAAATCCTTCGGAAAAATCCGATCAAGTGTGCGTTCGGCACCATATCTCCCTTTTCGTCACGCATCGCCTTTATAAACTGTACCATCCATATACTCGCGTCTGCAACCATCATCATCAAATTAGCTTCGAATAACGAAGCCAAAACAGAAAAAAGAATCACTGAAGTTGTACAACAAGTGATCGCCGGACAAAATCGTACCTATTGCTAATCGTTTTCCGGCTAGGGTTTCAACAGAGACGCGACGACCAACAGGAGCCAAAAGCTCCCAAAGACCCTGCACTCCCATTCTTAATTTGTTTCTCCCACCGGAACTTCGCTGTTAAACGCTGCCGCCATCAAAATGCCCTTTATATTGACCATCGACGGCCACGCTCCGTAAACATGACCCAACGGTTACCCCATACAAACGATCCAGGCCCCGATTTGTTAACTCCACTTTGGCCCATAACAAAATATTACGCTTCGGCCCATATCTATAAGCATGCCATCCTTTTTTTTTTTTTTTCCAAAACATCATATGCCACACTTGACATATCACCATGTATTATTACATTAGTAAATTTTGAAATGAGGAATTAATCAGATTATTTTATTTTTTACACATTAGCATGTGAAATTGATCGACATAATATTATCTTAAATATGTTAAATATGATCATACCAAAAAAAAATATATATGTTAAATATGAGACGATATAATATCTACTGTTCTTTCTGGCAGTGTTCACTCTCACTCTCTAACCTTGCGAATATCTACTTCTTCGAATTGAGAAAACCGTTATGGAAAGAGGTATTGAGCACAATTCTCTCTCGCACTATTATTTTATGTTGTAATTTCGCCGATTATTTGTTATTTTTGTCCGATCCGATTATAAAAATGTGCACTCAGACTGCTTTGAACATATCCAACGATTTATCAGCTAAGAATCCTGATTTTGAGGCTGATAAGTGATTATTAAGGTTTTTGTGACATGAAGTTAGAAGGGAATGATCATCCACTATTGAAGTCACAAAAAAAAAAAAAAAAAATTCACCTTGAAGGTTCTTTAAAATTTTATGTTCGTTTTGAAGCTAACTAGACTTACATATTTGTTTCGAATAAGTATTCAAATCAAGTTAAAATATGGGAACTGGTTCATCCCCATGAATGTTAAATTGAGCTCACAAAGCGTAGCGAAATTTGTTTTGTGCTGGTTGACTTAGTAGAGTACAGTATTGTTAATCGTTTAAATAAATGATTAATTGGTTTCTTGCTAATACAAGAAATATCATGAGAAAATAAAAAAGGTATAACAAGTGGAGAAGAATAATTTTTTCCTATCACCGGACCAACACTTCCCATTTTTCAGAAAATTGAAGATTTGAACAACATTATCAAGGTAATACTCTCATGATCCTCCTATACTGTAATATAGTAAAATCACTTAGTTCATGGAATGCAATAGTAGGTAATCTTAGAGGTTTTGTTTGGATAGTATGTGATATCCGATTCAATATGTATGTGTATATACCTTCTCTCTATAGATGATCCATTGCTTGAACTCTCATCATTCTGTTTTGTAGCCTTTGAAGGAAGAGCATGAATCGGGATCTAATCAAATCAAAGCGATAAAAAATTGCTCATTTACAGAGCTGGAAATGTCAAACACTCTCCAGCTTCTGTGTCAGTAGTCAGTACCTTATAGTTTTTCTTAGTACATATCTTGTTAAATCAGCTATTTTGGATTGTATTGATATGTGTCAACATGTTGAATTGTAGCTATTGACTTCGAAAAATATGTATTTGAAACAATCATCAGAGAGGAAACGATTATACAATGAAGTTATCAAATTCAAAGGAAATATTAGTGTTTTATGCCGATGTAGACCTCAACACCAGGCTGAAATCGAAAAGGGTGCTTCTTCAGTAGTTGAGTTTGATCCAACCTAGGTTCACGAGCTCCAAATACATTCAATAGATGCCTTTAGGAAGCATTTTAAGTTTGACCATGTTTTCAAGCTTAAAGATGGTCAAGGTATATTGTAGGCATGGCATTCGAATAATTCGGGTCAAATCGGTTCAGATTTTTCAGAATTTCGAGTTTTGGATAACAATATATTTTTTCCGAATTAAACCAAATAAAATTTTGGTTTTGTTCAGTTGGTATTTATAAAAATTTCAGTTTGGTTATAAGGTTTAATTAATCTTCCAAATTAACCGAAATGTTGTTCTAACTTCGTTTGTGTAATAAATTATTCAATTTTTTTGATTAGTTTGGTTGACTTTAGAACGTGTAACTATCAAATGGGTCAAATGCAAAATTAAATACCCAATAACATATACCTAGTCAATTTAAATGGATCACGTAAATGCCGATCTCTAGTCAGATAAAAAAATTAAACATAAAATGTTAAACCTATTTGATATTTGTGAGAGACGAAGGATGCAGACCGCGCGGCTATAGTGAAACATAAACTCAAAGTTAAATTAACCAAACTCTACATCGACTCTTTCTTGGAGAAGATGACGAACCAAACTATCCGATCGATTGAGGATTCAGAACCGAACAAAACCAGTAACCGAATACATATATGAGGGAGTACTGATCGGTTCTCTTCTTAAATTCGAATCAAAACCGAATTGACCAAACTCCGGTTAGGTTCAGTTCAGTCAACTCGGTTCGGAATTAATGCCGAGTCCTAGTATATTGAGTCGTTACATGTGAATTTATTTGATTTAAATTTAAACAATAAGCATTAGATATTGTACCATTTAGTCATATAAGCCGAGTTTCCCTTTGATGCAAGCACTATTTTTGCGCAAACAAAACCAATAGTAACTTCAGTGCTCGATGGTTATAATGTATGCATATTTGCCCATCAGAGCGACATATGCATATCTAGAGACGGAGACTCACAATGCTTTAAGTTGATTTTTGCTCACAACAAAGACTTAACAAAACACTTGAGAAAGTTAAATTTGAATTGTGGGCTTGTTCATAATTTCAAGGAGGGAGATTTGGTATTATGAAGAGAAATGTTGCAGAATCCATTATTATATGTGCTTAGGGGAGATATGGCATTCCCTAGTAGACAATCCGTGGAGTCAGTTACGCAGTTGTTGTCAAAGTGGTTCGTGGAAATGCGAGATCAAGCTGACTCGTTAGAGATACATTCCCCCTAGATGTTGAAAACACATTGAATGAAATATACGATGACACTGAAAACTTGTATGTTTGCCATTCTGATGAACATTGTAGCCAAGTTTCTAGCGGAGTACCGGAAATTTTATTTCGCAGAGATTTGGGTTGTTATAAATGAGTTGTAAATTGTATTTTATACGCTCAGAACTAACCTTAACCAATCAAATTGACCACTGATACCCTTCTTTTACCCTTTACGTGACTCGTACTCATCTCCGAAAAAGGCTGCCCATGGCCTATAAGTCGGATAAAAGGTTTTAAATTTATCACCCGCGGGTAAGGATCGGGTATCAAGTATCATTTATTTTTCTACTACTCGACTCGGTTCCCATCCCGGTACCCGCTTTTGTTATCTGACCTGTCGATACTCAAATTTTCTATCACTAATATTTGACATTATATTCTTTGAATATTATCTGTAACGTGGTTGTATAATTTTAAATTTATAGTTTTGTGGGCCAAAGGTGGTTCGCGCCCTAGCAGTTTCTCTCCCAGACACGGGGACCGAGACAGGTAAGTCTCTGCCGTTTCCGCCGCTCCGTTGTTTTTCTCCGTTCATCCTCGTCGCTCAGCCTACCTCTTCTACGCGTCTCCTGATGAGGCTTCTTCGTCGTTTCACCACTGGTTCCTCCTCGCCGTCCCCTCGTGACTCCTCACTTTGTCCCGTAGCCCCTCACACACATCGCAGCACTCGGCTCCCCCACCCACACACCCTAGCCGTCTGTCCTGAGTTGTGGAACCAGGGCCTCCCTCCAAAGCCTTCGATCCCACCAGATCCACCGCCGAAACCTCCACCCGATCTAGGATTTGAGATCCATTCCACAAACCATCGTCACCAGCCACCTTGTTTCGCTTCACCATTGTCTTGTCACGGTGCTACCTCTCTTCAATCTCAAATCGGAACTTTACCCACCGCCGCTATTAACAGCCACCAGATCCAATCTCCTTCACAACTCAAGGGAACGAAACTGATCCTTACATCATCAAATCTCCTCGTTGTCCGTCCACCGCCTCGTCCTCGCTGCTTCACCCTCTCCAAGTTGTTTCAACATGTGATCACCCCAACTACCGTCATTCTTCCCGGATCTCAGCATCCCCAAGTATATCTCAAGGATTACGAAACAGAAATCCACAAAATCAGTGTAGGAAAACAGATCTATCCTAACCACTTAGGACTAACAGGTTTTCCTAACCCAAG
>OVAF01000285.1:0-43896 GCA_900406245.1 Odontarrhena argentea | reverse complement strand
TTGTTATGACGGGTACTTGTTTTTTCAAGGCGGTTACGGGGCAAGTAGCGGGTACAACGCGGGTAACGGGTAATTATGCCCACCCCTACATGAGGCTTTTTTACTATACAAGCTTGTTTTATGTATCCGCTATGCTTTCCACTTTGGACCGGATTTCCCGTTGGAGTTACAAATTCTGGGTTTTGTTGATAATTAATTTGACTAAATTTCCAATTCAATATCATTACACACCAATAAACTGGTTTTTGACATTCTAGGTGTTTCATATTTCTACAAGAATAAAAAAAATAAAAAATTTCTTCCCATTCACTGAAAAAACTAGAAAATCTCCATTGGTTAACATTCAATCAATTGAATTGAGATAGAAGAGTTTAACCAGAATTTAAAACCTTTAGAAAAAGGACCAAAATGCTATTTTATTACTTGGTGGTATGGTTAAAACTGAAACAAACAAATAGAAACTACAGTTTGCTTAACATTTTGAGCAAATTATCTGGAAAAAATGGAAGAGACTTAAACTATCTCTCAATTGCAGAAATTGAGTTTCTTCATGACTGTGGCATAAGCTGGATGTACTAGTGCAGGCTGTCTCAGTCTACGCTTTGATTTCTTTGACTGCACCAAGTAACATATTCATCACTCAACATTATCAACCTAACTTAGAAATCTTCTACATTATAAATGGCAAAACGCCAGAAAATATCAAACAATGGGGATAGTCATGTAACACAACTTTGCCTACCATTTATCTATCTAGCTTAAAGAAGGAGTCACTAAAGATTTAAAGTTAAAACTAACTCAATCAGACTTCCTATGTTAAACAGCAGTAAGCAAGTTCTGATTAGTTAGATTCCTAGCTACTATCTTACGGTTCTTCCAGAGGCATTCGTCAGAAGAATAAAAAAACTCAGAGACTCATCTCATAGAATAAAATGTAAGATGTAGAAGTTACCTTCAAGTGTGCATTGTGGCGCTTGCCCTCTCTCCAGCGACGGATGGTACCATCATTCAGCATTTTAAACCTGTCTTTGTATGACCTGAGTTATAGATTCCACAACAAAACACTTGTTCAGAGAGACACCCATTTTTTCCACTCAAATAACTTTGATAATATCATAATCTTGGGACCAGAACGTACGAATATCCCTTTATCTTCACTTTCTTGACTTTTGATGTGATTGGAGTCCTAGGTCTCCACTTCTTCTTCCATTTTGCCATTTTTTCCTTGGTAGTGATGTTCCGTACTTGAAAAAGCTAAATGCAGAGATGACCAACGTCAATAAGGCAAGCCATAAAATATAAAATAATGTTGCAAACTAAGCATAGAATTTTTGTTTTCTTTACTGTGATGGCTACATAATATTCATGCAACACCTATAAACCCCAGTACCGACATTCTGTTGTATACACATATGCATATATGAGATTTGATTTAGGTTACACTTGCAGGATAATGATAGTGATAGTCTCGAAGCACACACTTGCATAAGTTGGGTTAAACAAAATGATACACAAAATGCAAGAGCTACTCAACATTCAATGAACAAATAATCCCTTTCCCTATTGCAGATAGCTAGCCCACAATCAGAGCCAGGGTGTTCTGTTTCCCATAATCAAACAAAGGAGACAAAATTTAACTCATGAACTGTACACAACACAACATATCAAATGTCTAGAATTGAGTCTTATGTCTCCTTTTCTTCCATTTTTCCTTTTTTACCTTGGAAGTCATATTCCGTAACTCAACAAACTGAATGCAGAGAGATCAATGTGGGATCACCAGAATAAGATAAGTCATAGATATAAATTGATATTGTACAATTCCAAAACCAAAACACATTGAAGTTCTACTCTTTTTTTTTTTTTTACTCTGATGGTTCTTTAAGATTCATGGAACACCACCTATAAACCCGAAACTGGTCCAGTAATAACAGTTTTTAATGTATGTACATAAAATTCTGAGTGAGATTACACTAACACAGTTGTTAGTGATAATCCCATAGCACCCACTTCTATCAATCATGTTAAACAACACGGTATCAGGATGCAATGCTACTTAACATTCTATGATCAATCATCCCTTTCCTTATTTCACACAACCCAGAGTCAGGAGCTAAGGCGATTTTGTTAACCATTTTCAACCAAGGGATACGAAATTCAAGAACTGTACATGACAATTCAAGATAGAGCACAGTTTCAAATGCATAGTAGTGATAGCATCCAAGCACTCGCTTGTATCATTTGAATTAACCAACATGATATCAAAATGCAAGAGCTACTTAACATGCTATGAAAAAATAATCCATTTCAATCCACAATCAGAGCCAGGATAATTAAGCTTACCATGATTAAACAAGGGAGTTTCACACAAAAAGTCCAAAGTTTAGATTTTAAGCTACTTAAACATTTCAAACTATCATCTTGTCCTCTCCCCAATTTTCTCAATCAGTACATAGATAAATCTCAGCTAAATCCCAATATATTTGGCACGAATTCACCAAGAAACCGAACTCACAGTCCCATGAAAACTCTTATTTCGTTTTCCGTGAATCAAACACAGGTATGGAATTCCAGAAAACTTACATGATGAGGAACGAAGGTAGACCTCATGGAGCTAACATTCAACGGAGAAACTCCACCAAGAGTGGCGGCTGGAACGAAGCTCCATTTGGTAGTGGTGACGAAACCTAGGGTTAACTGAGAACTCGGAGAATGGTGAATCAGACGGTGAGGAGCACCGATTAAAGAGAGGCTCCGACTTGATTGGACAGAAATGGAACGTAGCTTAGTGCATAGTCTCTGCATTGTCGTCTACAAGGAAGACGATTTCTTTTGATAAATCTTAGATTGAACAAGTTTGGGTTTTTGGAGAAGCCAATTTTGTGAAATGATTTTGGGAGTGTTTGGTTGGTAGGTTAAGTACATTCTCTATACTTTTAGTGTTATCCCATATGGGTGTAATTTTATGTTCTGTGCAATTAATGAACATAATATTGACTCGTGTGTAGGCTAATTCACTAATTAACATTCGTTACAAATACTCTAATCTTATTTTATTCCAAATTTCAGATAATTATCAAAAGATCTCGCTATAAATACTCAAATCTTATTTTTTCAAATTTTATATAATTATTATCAAAGGTTTCGCTACAAATATTCTAGTCTCATTTTCCAAATTTCATATAATTAACAAGACTCTTATATGTGATACTACTTATTTCATAACTATTAGAGATATAAATTAGAGATTAAATTTTATTTGTTTTGTACTCGTTAACGATACTGATAAATCTTAGTATTAATTTAAATTTTCGATCATTGACTGTTACTGACCTCGAATCTCTACAAGACAGATTTTACAAGACAGATTTTAGTACTAAAATCACCACCTTCTTCACTATCGACCGTTTTCGCCTTAATTTTTATGAGTGAGACTTTTCTCATCTTATGACAACAAAAGTTGTAAAACAATCTTCAAAAGCTTGTTATCATTTGGTAAGAACTTGAAAACTTTCATTTTTTTTTACTCCATACAAGCCAGTCAACAAAAATGAAAATGAAAATATGGGCCTTGGAGACTGCCAGAAATTGGGCCTTTGGTAAATTATTTAGTCAAAATTAGGAAAAAAATTTGTCCCAAAAAAACCTAAACAGATATCGTCTTCTTCGCTATCTTCGCCTTAATTTCCTCAGAAGAAATGACGACATCTCAGAAACAAACTCAAGATCAGATTGAAACTAGTGAACCCACTTTGAAATCTCTCAGAACCAAGATGAGCAAATCCGAGGAAAAGGTACTTTTCAATTTCTTTAACGCAGAAGAGATACAAACTCAGTTTTGTTTTTTAAGATTCAATTTTAGTTTTTAAGGATTGAATTTCACCAATTTTGCTGAATTGATTATGATCTTGGCTATGTGTCTGTTGAATTGACAGAAGAAGCTTAAAGACATTGAGATTAGTGTTCCCCTTGTGTATGGTAATGTCGCATTCTGGTTGGGCAAGAAGGCTAGTGAGTAAGTACACTCTCAGAATCTCACTTTATGAAACAAACCCATTTGTAAAAGTTGAGACTTTTTTTCGAAATTCAACTTTCTGACATTTTGTTATAGCTTAAATTTTCCATTTTGGTTTATAATAAGTTGTTGTGGTTTTAGTGTGTTTCTTTAATACTGAAGAAAAGTTATTGTTTGACTTTTGTGTGTTTTGTGTAGGTATCAATCTCACAAATGGTCTGTGTACGTTAGAGGAGCAACAAATGAGGATATTAGTGTTGTAATTAAGAAAGTTGTTTTCCAGCTTCATTCTAGTTTTAATAATCCGACTAGAGTTATCGAAGAGCCTCCTTTCGAGGTATCCGAATCTGGTTGGGGAGAATTTGAGATTGCAATAACGTTGCATTTCCATAGTGATGTCTGCGACAAGCCATTGAGTTTGTAAGTGTCCATTAGATATCTCTTTTTAGTGCGATGAAGTGGACAGTTACTTACAAGCTAAAGTTGTTTTCGATATACAACAGATATCATCATTTGAAGTTATATCCGGAGGATGAGTCAGGTCCTTTGACAATGAAGAAGCCTGTGGTTGTGGAATCTTACGACGAGATTGTGTTTCCTGATCCTTCGGAAAGTTTTTTAGCAAGAGTTCAGAATCATCCGGCTTTGACATTTCCCAGATTACCCTCTGGTTACAACTTGCCTGCTCCAAGTATGATTTCTTATCTAAGCTTCTGCATTTCTTCTTTAGTACTGATCATGTCTTAGAATTGTGTCTCACACAACCTGGTTGTTAATAGTGCAAGTCGATGATAACGGAAAAAAGAAGAGAGGTGATACTAAAGATCATAGTTTAGGACAATGGTTCACGAGCTTCTCTGAAGCAGATGAGTTATTACAGCTCGCAGCTGCTCGTCAACAGGTAATAACCAAAGATTGTTTAAGATATGTATTTGTTAGTGTATGTTATATTGATTTGAGCCTGTTCTGTTATTTCTTTGTTTTGATAGGTTCAAGCTCATATTGCGAAACTCAGGAGACAAATAAGTTTGCTAGAGGGACAGAACCAGACTATTAAAACAGGTTCTGATCTTTGAATCTGCATTTGTAGCCAATTTACCATTGAGTGTGAGATTGGCTTGTTGTAACAGTAGTAATGTGTATCAGTAATTCAGTAGTAGCATAGAGTTTTTCACCATTTCTTTGTTTTTTCTTGTCTTGATAAACATAACAAGATTAGTACTTAAAACACTATTTAGGGTCTCGTTGCTTAAATCTTCTTAAGGATCAAACAAAATTGCACAAAGATTTTATTTATGTATACATAATAAACATTGAGTAGATTCTCACTCACAAATTGTCAATCAAGAGTTTCATTCAACAACCTGGACCGACCGGAATCTCTACCGAACCGGTATGATCAGGTCTATAGTCACCAGTCTTCGGATCCGGTATCCACGATGGCTGCTCTACGTTCTCTTTCGCAGTTTTCTTGTATGTTGCCTTCTTCATCTCTTCTCCTCGCGTCACTTTAGCTTCTCGTTCTACGATTTTGGTTGAGTATCCTCTTCTATGATCATAACAAAAACATATGTTAACACACCATCATGAATGGTTTAATAGATATCCTTATCATCAAGTAGTAGATGATAATGTTTTAAAGTATAGCCATAACACAAATATATCAAGTTATTGCTTATTACCGTGAAATTGTGTTGGTCCTGTTGGATATGAAATTAGAGAGACGTCTAAGAGAGAAAGATTGAGCCATGTTCATTTCTGAATGAATTTTGCATCGGAGGAGGAGAGCTTTATATAGGAACCCCAAATTACATGTGTACTGTTGTTATTTGCTAGAAAATTTAATACACATTTAATATAACAATCATAGAAATCAACTATAAATAATAATTAGAGTCAAAATGTGTGACGTTTTAGATATTTGTGGGGAATAAACTTGAAATAAAAATGGACGTGGCTTGAAATAAACGTTTTTTTTTCTTTTTGTCAACTTATGTTTTATGATTTGATCTCACGTCTTGCTTTATTTTTCTACAAAAAAATCAAATTAATTAAATCACTGATGTGAAATTGCATTAAAATGTAGCTGACCGTAGACGGCTGACCATTAGTTTTCCTTTGTCTGTGCTCAGGGCTCTCTCTATCTCCTTTAAAGGTTTTGATTCTTTTTTAATGTGATGTTTCCATTAGTTCTATATCGTCGTAACGGGAAAGATTTTCAATAACCTCCAAAGCATCATTTCTTGTTCTAGTTAGTCATATGTTTGCCATCTCTGCTTCTTCTAAGGTCGTAGCTTATAGATTTCGCTAGTGGTTTCACTTGAATTCAGATAGAATACAATGGACGTTTCTAAGAACATTCGGATTCAAGAAGGAAGTTTGATCATATGAATATTTCCACCAATCTATGAATTACAGAACATAGCCGTTTTCGTCATTATCTATCTAATCAAAAGTAAACCCCAAGGAAACTATTGTTCCTCGATCAAAAATTAGCAGCCCACAAAAGGAAACTCAGTGTTCTCAACAACACTGACAATGAGATTTGATTCTATGATGTATTTTCACAAAAGAAGCCGAAAACCCGTCTCTTGAATATACGAGCTAAATCCGTGATTTCGGAATCCCTCATTCTCTCAACACTGGTTTCAGGATGTCCTAGTAAGTTTCTTTTACGGGATAATCTTGTGGCTGCATCAACCGTTAGGCTCGCCATGTCTCTGTCCTTTGTTAGTTCCCTTAAAATAGTAGAAGAGCTTGAAGAACCAGAGACAAGCCTGTTTAATAGTATCAATATCTCTCTCATCAACAGTGTCCTGCTCCAGCAAAAAGAAAGAGATGTTAAAATTGTTAAGAGGTTGCGTTAAATTTTAGTTGTAAATCACTCATACCTCGCTTTGAAAATTTCCGTGCTTGGATGAACCTCTGTTGATTCTGAATCGATTTCTGCTGTTAAAAGTTGCAGTATCAACATTAGAAAGTTGGTGTCTTGTGGTAATTTGTGTTTTGAGAGTAGTTCATAGCCAGAGTTTCCTGAAGAAGCTACTAAAGCCAAGATCATTATTACATTCCGACAGAGTTCCAGATCCTGAAAATTCAAAATTAACCGAAAAGCGATGTTAATCCAATATGTAGTACAATACTTGACATGAGTAGTTTTCTTCGGTTCTTTTTACCTCTGATGTCTCTTTGGGAGAAGTAAGACAATCTGCTAGACCTTCAAAGATCATACCAAATGCTTCCAAAGCAAAGAGGCCTCCTTCACCGTCGTTTCCAGAAGCTGAGGACTTCTTTTCATCGTCGAGAGAATCGAATCTAGCTAATAGTTTGGGACCTTTGAAACAAAAAATAGAGTAAGTCATACTTTAGGATGAGTTGACAGAAGATAAACGTTTATGAAGATGGTTCCATAATAAACAAATACACCGCAAACTTACAGTTGAGCAGCAAGAAGAAAAGATGGACAGCTTCTTTACGAACATGTAAGCCAGCTTCATTTCTTAAAAGTAATGAAATGCTCTCAAACACTTCCTTGGAGACAAAACTGATCAAAGTAAAATTATCATTATATGAACGCAGAAGTTAACATACCAAAAGAAGAGTAAATGGTTTGAGAGCTTACGTTTCTCTCTCCGTATAAGCATCAGTTCCCATCACGATTATGTTCATTATCGTCACTGCTTCACGCTTCACATCTTTTTCGGTTCTTTTACTAGCAATTTGATTCATCAATATAAACAACGAATGCCAGTTTGCATCCCAACTTGGCTGAGCATTATCAGTCTCTTTCTGACTCTTCCTGCTTGACTCTGCATCAGCTGTTCCCCGAGATGGGATATTACTTGAGCTGGCCTCCTCATCTGTTATATTGTCCCTGATAGAGTGCACTGGAAAGATCAAATCAAAGTTCATAAGAACGCAATACGATTGCATTTTGTGAAAGGAGATGACATCAACCTATCTTATGAACATAAGGGCATTAGAGTAATATGTCAAGAAATAACACATCATTACTACCGATGGTTTTTGGTTAACGCAAGAATTTAGAGAAAATAAATTCTGGAGAATACTAGAAACCTAACCCCAAATAGAGAGAGTAGATACCTGGCTCAAATCTCCTTTCAAAACCACTTATATGTTCCAACAGAACATGTAGTACATGCAGAGATCTGTGAACAAGAACAGCCTGCACAACAAATGAATGAATAAAAACACTAAACTGGGAAAAACAAAAGAGATTCATAAAGCTACAAACTGGAGATAAAGCCTTGAATCAAAATCTGACATACATTTTCCACCTTACAAAGATCAAGTAGAGGTTCAACTAAGTTCTTCAAATCTACAAATCCGTAGCTCATCTGCAGCAGATAATGGGCAGTTTAAACATATGGTAAGGCGTATAATTTATATATTGGAAAGTCAAATGTTTGAACTAAAAGCCATACCGTTGTCACGGCAGAGTACAAATTAACTACTTTCGCAGATTCTGATGCTTCAGAAGACTGCATATTTGATGGGGTTTCGGCTGCCTGTTTGTTGTTTTCTTGGGGAGGCGTGCTGGTATTCATAAAACTAAAGAGAATCTGGAGATCCGTTGAGCAAGCAAGAAGCAACTCTGAAATCAAATTTCTTCTTGGATCCTGATAATATGAGGTGCGCCAAATATCTAGCAGTTTCTTTGAAAGGTCAGAATGATTTGCCAGATCCGCTTGAACACCAGTGGTCTTGAAGCCTGACTTACGCCAAAGTAAAAATAATGAATTTAATCCACACAAGGACTTCAAAATAGTTATTGCTAATATCTACATTCACATACTTCTTTTATCCTTTAACCCCGTTGTTGAATCCATTCCACCATTATTCGCTGAAGTTGAAACCTCTGGTTCCCTGTTTCACAATACTTTGTCATCAGACCATTATTGGTGATTTGCAAAAGAATTCTTTTTTACCAAGCTAATGAACGGTTCGCTCTGATCCTAGATGTTTGATTCCCCAAAGAGGGCAAGCCAAAAAAAAAAAAGTGGGAGAAACTGCCTGCACAGCAGTTACTCAACATGATAAACAATTTAACCTTCCAGCATTGAAGTTCACTAATTAGCACCCTAACATGCCATTGTCTATAAGGCTGTGTACTTTAAAGGCAATAGTAATTCAGAAACGGATCCAAGTACTGCATAAACAATAATCACTCACAGATTTGTTGTCATTGAAGTACCAACTATAGCACGTTGCCCTTTATTCTCAACACACACATTGTTGGCCTGCGTCTCTTTGTTCTTGCCCTTTTTCAGCTGAGAACATTCTTGTTCCTGAAAACAGTATACATTATAGCATTTCAAAGATTGAAATGCGTCTTTCAATTTCAAAGATAGAAAACAAACCATATCCAGCAACTGCTTCGAAACACGTCCAAGCTCCTTCTGTTATCACATACACCACAAGAACAACATGAGCAACATTATCTTCGTAATCACAGAGACACAAACCAAAAAATCATAACCCTAACCTTTAATCTCTCGATTTCGAGGTCTTTCTCACTATCATAGCGACGATTCACAGAAACCGGAGAGATAGGTTTAACAGGAGCCACCGTAGAGTCGGAATATTCCGGTAAGGCGTCATTGAAAAGGTTAACTCGTTGAGAGAGTTCTCTCGGTGGAGAATAGCTAGAGAAAGGATCACGAACTGGAATATTCTTCCGTTGTACTGTAGACTGTAACTGTACAGAGAGAGACGGAATCGTCGTCTTCGTCGTCGTCGTCTCCGGTAGTGGAGCCGGTACAGTCGGCGGAGGTTGTTGAGTAACTTCGTCGAAGCATTTGATGGCGTGTTCGAGAAAATTCTCGTCCCAATCTTCAAGGTCTTGGTCATCCATCGCTCAATCTCTCTCTCTCTCTCTCTCTCAAGAACTAAGAAATCAAAAGGACACTAGTAGTGGAAGAAGCACTAGGAGAAGTGACCCGACCCGAATTTACGGAACCCGATTGACTTATGGGACCTACCATCTTTGTATATTTCTGTTTTACAAATAGGTTCTTTCAAATTTATATATTACGATTTTGAACCCAATAGTTTTTTTCTTTTTTTGGACTTCTCACTTCTGGACTTTTAACCTTTACGATTTGCATGAAGCGGACAAAAAAATAATATTTACATTAAAGCTCCTCTGTAAGCTTAATTAATATTTCTGCCCCGGTAGTTTTCTTTTAAATCCGATTTATCTGGTTAACAAAATTTAGAAGTAGAAGAAGAAGAAGAAGGGTTTTTAGGATTTTTCACTTTGAGAAATAAGATTGAAAATCGTGACTTGTTTCTTCTTCCTTGTTCCACTCTCAACGACGAAGCAAAATCCGCCATGGCTGCTCTTCAATACTTGGAATCTCTGAAGAATGCGCATCCAGAGCTTGGTGATTGGTTCAATTCGCTTGCAGATCTGTATCAGAAAAAGCTCTGGCATCAACTCTCTCTTAAGCTTGAACAGTTCATTGCTCTCTCTGTCTTTCAGGTTATCTTTACTTATTCTCCTTCGTCGTAGTGATGGATTCCGCTTCGTGGTTTGATAGTTTTTCTTGCGGATTTTAGGGTTCGTAGATCTCGAGAAACTAGAGATGTACGGTGGTTAGGGTTTTGCTTTGAGTTAGGGCTTTGGAAGATATCTTAGAGATAAGGTTTATGGAATTGCTGAAATTCGTGAGTATTCGAGTTTGGTTATCGATGTCATCGAGCTTGCATCTTTTGGCTCAGATTGTTGAGTCTGAATCTGCCTTGTTTATCCAGATTCCGCTCCTTTCTGGTGTCTACTATTGATATGCATGTTAAGAATGTACTGAAAGAGTTTGTGGATCATTGCTCGCTTGTATCCGATGGTTGCTTTTGTTTTTTGGATTGCTTTCAAGTACTAGTGTCAGTCTTAACTTGTTTCCTTGTTTAAATTCAGGCTGGTGATGCTTTAATACAGCTCTATCACAACTTCATCACTGACTTTGAGACGAAGATCAATCTTCTGAAGCTTGCGCATTTTGCTGTGGTAGTTTCTCGACAGTACCCTGAGAAAGAAGCTGCGGTTAGCTTTCTTGAAGGAGTAATTGAGAAGCTCAGAGCTACTAAAGAGCCTAGGATAACTGAACCAATCATCTATATAGAAACACAAAAGGCTTTGTTTAAGCTTGAGCAAGGTGACCAGAAGGAGTGTAAGAAGATCCTGGACGATGGAAAGAGTTCTCTTGATAGTATGACTGACATTGATCCAACAGTCTATGCCAACTTCTATTGGGTTTCTTCTCAGTACCATAAGTTCCGTCAAGAGTTTTCTGATTTCTACAAAAGTGCCCTACTTTATCTTGCGTATACTTCTGTGGAGGCACTCTCAGGATCGTTTAAGCTGGTATGTCTTTGTAAGTTGTAAGGCTATTTTGTTCTAATGTTTTGCTTATTGAGCTTCCTGTCAGTCATAGTTGATAAGGAAGTAGGCGAAAATTAGAGCTGAAAAAAGTGCTGATTACTGTAGCGTCTCCGTAGTCACCAATCAAATGGCTAATTCCAGATAATTCTTGTGTATGCTTTCAGGATTTGGCATTCGATTTGTCACTTTCAGCTCTACTTGGAGAAAACATCTATAACTTTGGGGAGTTGTTGGCCCATCCCATTGTAAGTTCTCTTTAATTCCCAACTTAATCTACCACAAACTTTTCATGTGCAGATTATACATCTCTTGTTGATATTTCGTTCCTCGGGGTCAACCATACTGCTGCAATGCTTCTCTCATCTATTACAGATCAGCTTAGAATTGTAGATTGGTCTCTTACTTGTAGTATTTCTCTTATGTCAGTTGAAAAGTCTCCTTGGAACAAATGTGGAATGGCTTTACCACATTCTCCAGGCATTCAACCATGGTGATTTGGTTCAGTATCAGGAACTATGCCGTGTGCACCAAGCATCCTTGATTGCCCAACCAGCACTGGTTGAGAATGAGAAGAAATTATTGGAAAAGATCAACATTCTCTGCCTTATTGAGATCATCTTCAGGTATATGCGATTGAATCTCACTGCTATTTCATATAATAAAGTCCGGTGCTGATTCAGTTCCTCATAAACCTACTGCAGCCGACCCGCTGAAGATAGGACCATTCCTTTGAGTGTCATTGCTGAGCGTACTAAGCTTTCCATTGAAGATGTTGAGCACCTTCTCATGAAGAGCCTGTCTGTAAGTAGTTTCTTCTTGCCTCTCTCTCATTTCTTGCAGCTACCAATCAAAATCTGTGGTGGCCATGTAGAGAGTTTTGTCTTGTGGCCAACGTAGTGATCATCTCTTGATTAACGAAACAACATAGAAGACATTACTACATGCATGCCTCTAGGTGTCGAAAATTGCTTTGGTTCCGACTTTTAAGACAGAGAAAATCTAAAGTGGAAAACGGATGATGCAGGTGCATCTGATCGAGGGTATTATAGACCAAGTGGATGGAACAGTTTACGTGTCATGGGCGCAACCACGAGTACTGGGTATTCCACAGATCAAATCTTTGAGGGATCAACTGGACGGTTGGGTCGACAAAGTTCACACCACTTTGCTATCTGTTGAAGCCGAGACACCCGATCTTGTTGCTGCTTAAGAAAACCACCTTCAACTTCACTCTTCTTCTTCCTTTTGAAGCTACCGATTGTAACTTTCGTCGGGATTAGGTGCAAGTTTTTATTTCAGTGGTAGGAATTACAAGTTGCTTTGAATAGATCTGTTTCAAGATTCTCTTTTTAACTCATTTCTTACTCCAAGGTGCAATTTCAGTTGAAAATAACAAATGAAATTAATAAGACATGTACGTTGAAGGAACATGTAGAATCAATGTCATCTCTTATCTTGTATATTGATGTCAGTTAATTAATCGAATCAGAGGTTTTCAGAAAACAACAAATAAATCCTAGGAAGAAGATATTTTATTGGTTTTTCCTCTCCATAAAACAACAATACAAAGACACCAACTCTGTATTACTGTACTTTGGAAGAAGTTTCACCTAATTGATAAGTAAATTCAGTCAAAATGGATCAATTAAGTTTAAACACATGTAGAGATATCCATATACATAGTTTATTTTAAAATGTTTTGATAGATTTGTTTAATTTTCATAAAATTGTTTTGACAAGGCAAGCCTACACATTTTATTATTACCCCATTATCAATCATATGGTCCAAACCCAAAACCAAATGAAGACTCGGCCCATTCTCTTTTAGTCGGTGTATTTTGTTATTAAACTTGTGTTAATGTTTTGTCATTTCCAAAGTATCTCTTTTAGACCCTTTTTGACTTCTGTCTGTTTTCCTTTATATTTTCCGAGTTCTTAACAAATAAAACTATCAAACATTTTAAGCCAAAAAATCTACTTTCTTGTTTGATCCGATCTTGTGAGTCATATCAAGATCTCAGAAAAAAAAAAATTTAAAAAGGCAAGCCTACACATTTGATTATTACCCCATTATCAATCATATGGTCCAAACCCAAAACCAAATGAAGACTCGGCCCATTCTCTTTTAGTCGGTGTATTTTGTTATTAAACTTGTGTTAATATTTTGTCATTTCCAAAGTATCTCTTTTAGACCCTTTTTGACTTCTGTCTGTTTTCCTTTATATTTTTCGAGTTCTTCACAAATAAAACTATCAAACATTTTAAGCCAAAAAATCTTCTTTCTTGTTTGATCCGATCTTGTGATTCATATCAAGATCTCATAAATTTTCATTCGATCCATTTCTTCACGTTTGAAAAATCATCGATCCTAGCTATAAGCCACAAAAATCTTAAACCGTCTCATACATTTGCATCATCATCCTTATCACAAACCCAAAACCCGGTGTCATCTCGTTCATCACTATCGTTGCCGCATGCAAATTTCCAAACAATCGTACTGAAGAATCCATCGATCTAGCATCCTCTCGAGTCATCGGTTCATTCAGATCCACTTGAGTTAAAGATAAGGTAATTGGGTTTCATATATGAAAAAACTATCTTGATTTCCCATACGAATGTTTATCGATTAGTGTCCGATCGAATCCTAAAAAAACCTTAGAAATTCCCGAAAATCCTATAAGAAATCGATTATTGATTTGTAAAAAAACGTTATGATATGAAAATATATTTTCAAAATTAATCTTCACTGATGATCCCCCGAGAGGCAATGAAATCTTTCGTTGTGATGTTTACTTCACTTTGATTTATCAAGGTAAAACCTTTTTCCAAACGATAAAAAAATCTTTAGAAATTCATTAGAGTTTGACGATATAAACGAGGTAGTATAAAATGATAGGCTGAATACTAAAAAATTGCCTCATTTACAAACCCTACAAAATCCCCCTTATAGAGAATTGACCACTAAAAAACATATTATGAATTAATTAACATTTCTTATATCTTGAGACTATATATATACATATGTTTTGAAGATTTAGCTATTTTTACATATAATTTACTGAAAATATATAAAAAAAAACTAATTGTCAATACTCTTTCATAGTTCTACTTTTGGGAAAATCTCACTAATACATCTTTTAACTTCATTCTTTCGAACTTAAATTTTTAAATCTACCTGATTATAGAATATTCTAAATAGTTTGATGATAAAAAATTATTAAAGTGTTTTATGTGAAATGCGAAATTTTTATGACCATCCAAGATTATTTTACCATCAAAATTAAATTATATTTATACTAAAAAGAAATTTCATGATATTGACCAATATAAGTATAACCATTATATACTTATTCTTTGAAATTATATATACTTTGTAATTTATATATGGAACTTTTATATAAATTAAACTCTTACAATTTTAGCTTTGTATAAATCAACAAGCTTATTTTGCTAACACATGTTGAATTATTTGTGTATTTACTGTTATAGTTGTTGTAGGTATATTTGTTATACTAGTTGAATCGATAATGACAACCAAGTGAACTAGAGTTTTGCATACTTATAACATTTTACACTCTTTAGCATTTTGTGTTTTCCTCTGTCTCTAACATCTAAGATTTTGTGTCTTTTATTTTTACAGTGATTGTTGATTTGAACATACAAGTCTTCTTTTTGGAAATGTCATCTCGGAGGGCGTCACTTCCAGATGAACTCATTGTGGACATCATAGCGCGTGTTCCGCGACGTTACTATCCCACTATATCTCTTGTTTCGAGGCGTTTTCGAGCAATCATAGCGTCACCTGAGATATATGTGAGACGATCCTTCTTAGGCTGCACCGAACCTTGCCTATACGCTGTCCTTTGTAACAAAGAAACCAATCGTTCACATTTGTACATGCTCAACGGCAACGGTTTGGTACTGATCCCATCTCTTCCTACTTTGCCTTCGCTTGGATACTATTTTGCCGTGGGATCAAAGATTTTTGGGTTAGTTGGGCGTGGCCATGGCCCTTGGACATCGAGTGGACTAACGATCGACTGTAGATTTTATACAGCGCAACCCATTACCAATACTCCTAAGCTATTGTCTATTGAAGGGGGTGGCATTATCGATGAGAAGATTCATGTAATCGGAGAATGTAAGGATAAGAACTCGTTGTGTGGGTATTCAAAGTGGACCATGGCATTCAATACAGAAACACAAATGTGGGAGCCTGAGATGAGAAAGTCTGATCTAACTCTAGAAGATTGTTTGTGGTCTGATGATTGTGCTGTGGTGATGGAAGATAAGATTTACATGAAGGATTATGCGAAAAGCTTTTTTTACGCACCAAAGGAAAGTAAATGGGAATTTGTTGAAATGTTGCATTCTAAGAAATGGGAACATGCGTGTACGATTGGCGACATTTTGTACTATTGTGATACTCGCAAGAAGAAATTAAGAGCGTACGATCCAAAGCAAAGGTGTTGGAGAGTGGTGAACGGTGTGGAAGGATTGGTACCTGAGTCGGTCACTTATTGGTGGCCACATACTGTAAATCACGGAGAGAAACTGGTTGTGTTCCTTTCTAGGGTACACAATGAAACCGAAGAGACTAGGTGTGCAGTGATTGCACTCGAAAGACGTCAAGGAGGAGAGATTTTGGGTGAAGTTGAATGGTCCGAGGTTGTGTTTCGTGGGAGTTTTTTCGTTGATAAAATTTTATCTGTTATGGTTTGATGCATAAACTCTCGTTCTGTTATTTATGTTCTTTTCATTATCTTAAACTTCATTTTTTGGTTGGATGTTTGTTGTCTTCTTTTGATTTGAAATTAAAACAATATTTCAAGTATTTGCATAATTCCATCTTGATTTGTGCACTTGATGTAATCGTTAGTTCGGGTATTATTAGTTTGTGTATTTCAATAAATTCATAAACTTAAAACAAGTCCGGTATTATTGGATCAATGATTTGATTGATTTCTAAATCCATATTAAAATTAAGTGTTATTCGTTTTGTGATTTGTAAATCCTAGTCAAAATTATATGTTATCCGCTTCATGATTTATAAAGACTAGATTTTGATCTTATAATGATTTTGATGGATTTATATTGATTTCAAACTGAAAATACAAAGGTCCTAAATCTTGAATTATATGGAATTATTTGTATACCTATAAATTTATCCGGGCTACGCGCGGATCTTCTATAAAATTTGTGTTACTATTGTTCATGATATATCTTCTTTTTTTTTTAACTTATTATCAATTTATGTTGAAGTAATTTTTTTTTTAAGAAACATAAAATGCACATTAGTTTTTCAAAATGAACAATATTTTATCAATGAATCCTTTCTTTGATAAATGACATTAGTTTTCTCTATTGTACCCTATATAATATGAATAATCATAACTAAAATCTTAAATAGTGCTAAAAATTTGATGAATTTATCATATAAATTTCGTTCATATACAAACTTCTAAAAGCATACTTAAGAACCAAATTATATGCGAAAACAGAGAAAACTAAATTAAACCTAAGGTAAAGATATAAAATGTATTTAGATGATCATTTCCTAAAACATAAGGTAAAAATATAAAAAATGTTTAATCATGTGTTGCACAATAAAACCATATGATGATGTTTTTACATCACTGCACAGTTTTTTTTGCATCCGAATTTCGCAAACTCGAAAAAGGGGAAGAAAAAAAGAAACACTAATTTGAGATATTAATTACTTGAAAATGGTAAGAGTGCAAACTAATACCTAATTTAGTACAATAAAAATTTTCTACGCTAGAAATTTTTGGTTGAACAAAACAAATGTTCATCTATACCGAACCTACTTGCGGCTTAACACCTTTTAATTATTGTTTACATCCATCTACTCTACCTCTAATGTGCTGCTACTATTGGTTGTATTTTTTTTCCAAGTTTATGTAAGATTAATATAATTCTCGTATTTTATTAATTTGGTATAAGTGTAACTTCATTATTTCTTTCAAAACATGACTTTCTATTGTTTTGAATATTGAGAAAAAAATTCTATGATTTGTCATTTCCTTTTTTAATGTGTTTTGCCTTTCCATTTTTTTCCAAAGGTATGAATATTATTTTATGATCAAACATTAAGGTTAATTTCATTTTTATATATATTTTGTGATTTCCTTGAATGTAGTTTTTTTAGATGTTCCATTTTTCAAAAAACACATGTTTAAAAATGTTGTTTTCAAATTCGTTTTTATATTCAAATTTCTGTGTTTTCCAATTAAGGTATGCCATTTTTTTTTATTTTTTGATGTAGGCTTTTCTTTGAAAATATCCTTTTTAAGAGAAAAGACAAATAATTGTTAATGGAATTTTCAATTTTTTAAGAGATAATTTTTTTTTTTGTGATTTCCTTAGTTTGTAAAGTATTCTATTTTTTGTTTTGTCATGTACTTTTTTTTACTCGAAATTATCCCTTTTAAGAAAAAGACACACCATTATCATTATTTTTTTATAGCTTTGGTAAGAAAATAAGGATTTCATGATTTTGTTGTCATTCGATTTTTCTATATTTTTAATAATAAAAAATTATATATCTTTTCTTTGTAGGGTTTTCATAATTTCTATATAATCTTGGTTAGAAAAAAAAATCTAAAAAACCAAAACAATGACAATGACAAAAAAACAAGAAAAAAAAATCATCCATGGAGTCTCAAAGAAACAAAAACTTTGATAAATTTCTTGGATGTTATTGCCGCACGATTACGTGATGCTAGCGGTATATATTCAGCAAGTTGACCGTGGAAAGACGAATACTTGGCTTGGTAAGCTGTTTCGTTTGTAATTTTTTTTTTTTTGTATTTTTGTAGTTTAGTTATGGCTTAATTGATTTTAATTTATTTTCTTTTTGTTAGTTTAAACATGAAACGCCAAATCAGTTAACCATACGAACTGGTCCGGCTATAACGAATTGGAATGAGCTAAGATCGATGGAACCGTTTATGGTGGACAGTATTAAGCTTTAATCGATAACAACGTCAATTTGATCTCTAGAAACCTAAGAAATATGTGTTCACCACATATCAAACCCTGATCGTAATAGTCAATAAGAGAGCCACTTGTCACTGTGCTAGTGGACTTAACAATCATTTTACGAACATAATTCATAATATACACTACTCAAATATAGAAACCATAATTTTAAATAAACCCCCAACTGTTAAATAATCTCGAAACCATACACCACTTGAAACTCATCGTCTACGTCCTCTTTCTTTCGAACCTTCTAGAATTCATCAATAGAAACATCAAATCTCTCGAGAAAATTATCGTTGGCTTTGCAAAGCCAATCATCGACATCATCTTCATCGACACTAGGGAACCCTGTCGATGAATCGAATTTATTATCTTGCAAAGCGATGAATTAGAGACACAAATGGATCTAGGGTTTATTTAAAATTAGGATTCGTATCTTTGAGTAGTGTATATTATGAATTATCTTCATAACTCATGTTTGATATGTGGCTCTCTTATTGACTATCACGACCCATGTTCGATGTGTTGAACAAATATTTTCTGAGTTCTTAGAGATCAAAATGACGTCGGTTTTACGTTGTTTAGATTTGTTCGGTCATATTGTAGTTCATGTTTTTTGGAAATTCTGACAAAGTTCAGGCTTTTTTGGCCAAATTCTTGTAGTCCAAAACGGCGTCATTTTGGACTAACGACAGCAGTAAATGGATGTTAAATTTTCTGTTAAATTTTTTAACGGCAGGTCTATTATGGCAAATCAATGCAAAGTTTGCATTTTACGTAAAAAGTCAATGCAAAGTTCAGGTTTCGTTCGACCACATTAGAGTTCATATTTTTTTAGCAAATTTCGCAAAGTTCAAAAATTTTTGGCCGGATTCCCTTTGTTTAAGTCATTTTTCTTAATTCCATGAATGAATTGGTCACTGATTTTAAAGCCTAAGATATTTAATTAGTAAGAAATTTTTTAACTCAATTATATAAAGTACCCATTAATTGTTTGGTTTATTTATATGGTACCAATGAGTATTAGATGAAAGTACAACATTTTAGTTGAACCATATAACTTATAAATATAATAAAAAAATGTATTAAATCAACCAATGGATTGGAGTAATCTTGTCCCAAGATTTCTTGCCACTGTTCCAACGGTAAAACCCATCGTCTTTGATAACAATTTGACACACATTTTTACACTCTGTAGCATCGTATACTGAATTGTACAAAACATACGGCGTCTCGAAACGTCCAAAATTTGCTTTGCGGTAATATGTTCCATAGCAACTTATCCAGTATGCAGGTTTGCCATTGATGGCATTATCACCGCCAGTGCCTGGGATCTCTATTGACAACTTTTGACCCCATGGTATGGATTTGGATAGTTCGGTATTTGTGTTGCATGTGACGAAGACTGGAACATTTCTACGTGTTTGCATTTGGTTGGACACGAGAAGAGTCGCGGCACGTGCAGGTCCAAACATGGAAGATAACATTAGGGTCATGATCGATGCCATTATAAGATTGCCCATGATGTTTTTATTCGGTGGACTAGTTAATTGAGCAATGGATGAATCTAGCTAGTAAGTATATATGTGATTTCCCTGCACTTTCTTGAATTTGGAGAATTAAAGATCACTACGTTTAAAAATCGAAAGGTGATTAATAGATGTATGCGTTTAGAGTTATAATTAATTGCAATATTAATATTGAGATTGTTATGCATGCATTGGTATGTTATAAGATCATCGAAAACTGGAGTTGATTAAGGCTTTACATTGTGAGTGGTTATTGGAGAGAGTACGGTGTCATGGTGAATGATTGTTTTCAACTACATTTGCTATAATAGACAATGCGATTTAAGAATTAAAGAGCAAACACTTGTGGTGATATAAATAAACGTATGTAATATTGAGTCGATGATTGAAATGAATTACGTATATTTGTCTTTACAACCCATAAAAATGTCGTACTATATATATGGATTTATTTATTCAACGGAACTTATAATTATAGGAATCCCGAGAAGAACAGTTGTTATAAAACTGGCAGAAACCACATGGGCCATGAACCGTCTTTTCTGTACGATGATTTCAATATTTTCTTATAAAATTTTCTGTGTACATTATTGTCGCTATAGTATTAATTTGGTCTATGAGTAAAGTGAATTTCAATTAACTCTTAGGCTCTATATATATAAAATACAGCAAATATAGTGGATTTTATTTTATATTACTGATAAAAAAATGGTTTTACAGATTCTGCACTATAGTTAGTCACCATTATATATTCAGATTAAGGGTCAAAGAAATTACAAAATAAATTTGACCGGACTTGTAGCGTAATCTAGGGATTGTGCTAGTATCAGTCATCAACACCTAAATTTAAACCCAACTTAATGCATGCACGTTCATGTTAGCAAATGAGACCTAGCATATCAGACCATGCAAATATATATACCTCCGGTTCGGTTAGCAAGCAAGTTGTATATAATCCAATGAATGCGATAATCCAATGAATGCGACAAATGACAAATCCACAAGCCAAGAAACCAATTACTTCACAAGCAAACCCAAAGCGTAATTTAAGTATTTAACCAAAAAACATTATATTAATTGAGTTTTCCTCTTCTCAAGTAACCAGATCAATCAATTTTGACAAAAAAACAATATTAAAGAAAAACATTAATTAAAATTGACTCAAAACATTACAATAAGTCAATTAGGTAATAATAACATAAGACATGTCGGGGGATTTATCTAATACAACACCCGAACCCCAAAAACAAAAATATCCTCAACATTAAACCGGTCAATTACTTAAAATAAAACAAACTGAACCGGGCCGGTCAAAGTAAAATCACGATCAAGCTTCTAAAAACCCGGTCATCTTAAGAACCGAGTTCCGGTGACGATTCAATTCTCTTCCTTTAAGAGTACAAACGGAAAACACAATTTGCTCTTTCGTTCTCCTTTCGATGATCACATGCGGCGGAGTCTTATCGTCGCCCTCCTCCTCATCTTCCTCCTGCCACCAGAAAGTTTTCGCCGGAATTTTCACCGGAGATGATTTCTCCCGGCTTCTTGAGCTCTTCTTGTCATAATTGGTGGGACTAAAGAACTTAGTTTTTTGGTTTTTCTTTTGAACTATGGTTTGGTCGGAAAATATAATGTCGGATTCTTGAAATTCTTCAGACATTATATCGTCTCTACAACTCAAAACCCAAAAATGTATAAATGAACAATGAGGAAAATGAAAATTTATAGAAGGAGACACGTATAATGCAAAGAGAGAATCTTTATGTGTTAGTATTTATACACGTATAGAAAAATGTAATTATGTTATATCTTTGTGTACATGTGTTTGTATACGTGTACGTATAAGTTAAATCTAGTGTTGTATTTGATTACGTCATCTAGATATATCTTTGGGTTAATACGTGGAAGCTTCATCCAAATTTTCATTTCCATGTATACATTTACTTAAGCCAAGAATTAATCAGTCTTCTTTTTTTTAATGGTTTCCATTGTGTTTAGCTCTTTAGAAGGATAAGGATAAATTATCTTGACCAAGAAAAAGTAATCAAAACTAGGTATATAGGCTAAATTAACATCTTTTCTTTTACAATACTAGTTAAATATTCATGCATTGATTTATATTTTTACCCAAATGCTTTTATTCATATAAAGTAATTAAATTACAAGATAATTCTTACATTTCTTAGAATGGTAGTTTATCTTTTTTACACTTTAGAAAGTATATAAACCTTTTTGTTTAGTTATAAATAACTACCAAACCCATAAATATTTTATGTTGACCAAACAAAAAAAAATGTCTCCCAAACCATAAAAAGACTATGTGAGATTAAAAAAAAAAAATCACTAGACAAAATTTCTTAAATTTTACTGAAAAATGAAGTAACATAATTTATTTTTCTCAGAAGCTGCATGTGTGCTATATGATCACTCATTTGCCTCGTATTGTTAATCTCATAGCCGATAAATTAGTTTATACGAATTTCGATTATGAATATTGCTCTTTAATCTTTATTATAAGGTGGATGTATCGAATATTGTTTGATTTTGTCATAATTTAATAAAATCAGACGTTAAAAAAAAACACAACCTATTTTAAATGTTCTTAATCAAAAATGTTGACACGAATATAGATTTGTCCATGATTTGAATATAGCTAATGACATGATTACTAATAAAATGTAGAATCTTTAATAGTTCTTTTTTTTATCAAAAGTAAATGAAAGATGCATGTATAAAACCAATTATACAACCCATTTGATAATGAGAATCAGAATTATTTATTTCTTTTTGAGTTTATGATATATGAATATTTGAAGCTTTAATATTAATGGAGTATCTCTCCAACAACAAAATCACAATGATTAGGAAATAAGCTGAGTCGGTGTAAAAGTAAAGCCACCACGAAAACGCAACAGCACGCGCGGCGCGTCCTCAGGAAACGCAGTTACGCGTTTTCCATCTCAACGTCACACGCGTGTACACGTCTACACGCTCAATCCACTTTCATCCAATTATATTCTGACACGTGTTATAATAAATCGAAATGTCCTCCAATTTTTTTTAACTTCATAGCTTATGTGCCACGTGTTTTCAACTGTCACTTTGTTACGCGATTACGTGGCGGCGTTACTTAACGGCATATTCGTTTTCTTGTTGCATGAAAACTTGTGATGTTGGTCCATTTTCGAGAAACAGACGAAATGTGAGAATATTACGATGCAAAATCGTTGAACACAAACTTAGAAAATGACCACCAATTTGAAGAGTGGTAATAATTTAATAAATAAAATATATAAGTCAATCTAAATCTTGATTTCAAGAAGTTTCGTGGAAAGCTAGTATAGCTACGGTGACTTTTTTCTATTTTCTTGTATCATGCATTTCTTGCATATTTATTGTTTCCAAGCCAAACAAAATTATAAACTACATTTACTAAACTAAGTAAAATATACAAAATCTATAGTCCAATAGCTAAGAGATTAACATGTGAACTTTTAGTTATGGCATTTAGTCTCTAAAATTGTACAAAGCAGATGGTTAAACTTAAATCAACTGATTAAAAAAAAAAAAACCTTAAATCAGCTGTAAGAAATTATTGATAATGAATTGTTGAATTTTGACTCAAGCCAAGCCCATTTCGATTTTATAGGCCCACTCCAAACATATTATGGCTTATTGGTCTGAATGAGTCCAGACTCCAGACTACTTAGACTAGAGAGTAAGAAAACACAAAGTAAGTAAATCAATCAATTTCTTAAACTTTGACCCATATAAAATCCCAAAACAACTCGTGNGACAAAAAAAAAAAAAAAAAAAAATCCCAAAACAACTAAAAATAAAGAAAAAGTTTTCAAATCAAATTCGAGCCTCCCCACAAACGTCTAAAAATCCAAACGCCAAATAATTAAACCAAGGAAACAGCAATGGGACTCCTCACAACATGATGTCCATCGGTCCAGCTAAACCATCCAAACCGATACCGACCACTACGAGCCTCGCCTGTAATCTCGTATCTCTGTGTCTGAAGTACGATATTAAACTGCTTCTTCTGACCAATCCGATCGAAAACCAACACATCCGGTTCAACCTTAACCGAGACACCAGCTGGTGATTGAACATTGACGTAATATGTGCTTGACGTTGAATTACCGGTTAGTCCAGCGCATGTGACAATCCTAGTGATAGGAACTGTCCCGGTGAGATACGGGATTGCGATTGACGGATAATTTAAATTGTAAGCGGGTGGAACTATGCTAGGACATTGGAATGTTGGATCGATTTCGGTTAACCCCACTGAGCAACAATAGAGAAGGTAGGCTTTGTATGATGCATCGTAGACTAAACCGGGATTTGCAGCTTTTGTTGGTCTAAAATGTCCTGAACCAAGGGCAAATGGGTCTGCGGGGTACCCATCGTAGTCTTTGATCAGTTCATTGTCCTCATTGGTCATCGAAGCTACAATTCAAGAAACATAAAGATTGATTATCCAAAAGATATCACTAATTAATGTATCATGTGTCAGACCAAAAATCAATAGTAAAACAAAATTTAATCCAAAAACTGAACCAAAAACAAAATAAACATAGTTTCATCCAAAAAATCATGTCAATATGAACCTAGATCATATTCAATTTCTCTATTTCTAAAAAAAAAAATTTATGGAAAATTGGATTAGACACCTCTAATTAATGAACATAAATTTGCTTTAGCTATGTTGAACCAACTAAATAACCAGAAATTTTTGTTACCAGTGGTCATGAGAGCTGATCTTATAGCAGCACTACTCCATGTCGGATGAATGCTTTTAAGAAGAGCAATTGCGCCAGCAACATGGGGACAAGACATAGAAGTTCCTGAGTCGATATTATAATCTGAGACTCGTTGGTCTATCGATAATTTGCTCACCGAATCTGCCCCACTCCATGCAGCCAATATATTCAATCCCGGCGCAGTAATATCCGGCTATAAAATCATCAAAAACCTTCAGTTATGAGTAAGTTACTTTTTGAAGTAAGAATAACAAAATAGTTTACCTTTAAAATGTTAGGATCTACCCAACTTGGGCCACGGCTAGAGAAACTAGCCATAAAGGGAGCTGGTTGGTATGGGTAAACCGAATCTTCAGGATGAGACGAGTAAAGTATGGTTTCTGCCGGTTTAATGAAAGCAATCGGTTCGTAATCATTGTGAATGTAATCAAGAATCCTATTGACTGCTGACGAGTACACCAATATGGTCGGTACAAAATGAGGATCGGCTTGAATTTGATCGTTAGTCGGAGAATTTCCTAAAATCATACCGACTCCTCCAGCTCGTTTTACTTCAAGGCTTTTACTGATTCGTGAACCGTAACCTCTCAAACATAATACAACTTTACCTCTCACAAGCTCCGGTGATAGTGAATTTGGTAAACATAACCTTCACAACACAAAATGGCTAGTCTTAGAACAAAACTTTAACAAGCTTATATAGTAAAAGAGAAAGTAAAAAATCTTACGATGCATCGTTCATTGAAACGCCGGGAACAACCACATTAGCAGCATATACGAGAGGTGCAAAATTGTTCATCTTTAACGTTGTTATCGAGTCCGACTAGAAAATACAAAAAATAACTATATATTATACATGTAAACATATGGCAAACCAATGCTTCATTTTGTTGCACATATATGATGTTTTAACCAAAATAATTTATGAAAATATAAAGAAAATTATAAGATTTTGGTTTGAGTTTATTACCTCGTATTTATACCCATCACCAAGTTCAAGACGACCAATAAAATACCGATCAAGACTACTAGCACCAACGGTAATAACCCACGGAGCTGGATTCGATATAGTTTCACCCCCGGGGCCTTCATTACCAGCACTAGCCGCAACCACAATATCTTTCTTAACTGCATGTAACCCTCCAATAGCAATTGCATCCTTCAAATACGGTTGTGGTACAGTCGTTCCTATCGAAATACTAATGACGTGAACCCCATCCGCAATTGCATCGTCAAATGCAGCTAACATATCTTCTTCAAAACAAGTATTTCCACTGATTTTGTCAACGTTTGGAATGGCCCAACAAGCTTTGTAGATTGCTAGGTGAGCCAATGAGGCACCGCCTGAAGCGGTGCCCATGGCAATGCCATTAAATGCAGAAACGCCGTTTACTCGGCGGCCTATGGCCGTTGAAGATGTGTGGGAGCCATGTCCATCCGCATCTCGTGGAGACAAGTAGTCTTTGTTTGCTGCGGCATTGAACGGTCCGTAATATCTCTCGTAACCTCTTGCATAATACCTTGCTCCAATGATTTTTCTATAATTAATAGAAATCGAAATCAATGATAAATAAAAATTATGACGTAATAACATTTCAAACTATGATAAAGTAAACTAATCATCTTAGTAATTTTTATGTGACAAATTAAAATTCTAGAAGACAAAACAAATGTTAAACAAGAAAATCAAATTAATAAAAGAAAACTTGAATTAAACGGCCAATCCAAATATAATGTTTGAATTACATTATTTCTCTATGACATTTCGTTCTGGTTGATAACAAAATATTTTGTTTTATATATATCGTAAAATAGGTTTTATACGTGGAAGCATGACATAAATAATTGATATAATCTGGTGAAAGTTTTGATGTTGAAATTAGCTGATATAATCACTGTTTATACCGTGACAACACCAAAAAAAAAAATCACTGTTTATATATTCTTTTGAAATGTATTTTACCGGTTACAGTGAGAAGAGTTAAAGGCAACTCCGGTTTGACAGATTCCTTTCCAAGATTCTGGAATTGGTCCCATGCCTTCATCACTGAAACTCCTTGATTCTGGCCACACTCCTTTTAACATAAAACAAAAAATAATATAACATTTGTTTACCTAAACACAAATTAATACTATTAATTAGCTGCATAAAGCCAAAACCAATAAAAATAATAACAATATTTTCCAGAATCTTGATCATATATAACCCCTTTTATAGTTATGGAATCTTGATCATAACACCTTTTTAGTTATGCATGCATATCCATTTGCAAAGAGAAAAACAAAACGATATCAACTATTTAATTTGCAAAGAAAAAAAACATATCAACTATTACACTTTAAGATAGATTAAGTAGCGTCAATAGACGACTTAAGTCGAATTGAAATCGAATCTAAGAATATATTCATATATAAATAAATGTTAATATAGTATGGATTATCCATTCTCATTGCTAAATGTTAATATCAGAAACTAATTTTCAACAAATTAAATAAGTACTACATATCATATATCAATCTTAGTATTCATTCCTATTTTTGATGTTGCTGGCACTTGTTTGGTTAATGGGTAATAACTACAAAACAATTCTTTTATTTCTTTTCTCCAAAAATATTGGTAGAATAATCTAACTATAATCGACAAATTTAATAACTTTTCTACAAAAATAAGGTTAGAATAATCTAACTACACTCGACAAATTTTATATTTTTTGTAAATTTTATGCACGAAGGCGTGACAAATTCCTAATAATAAAGTTACAACATTTTAAAGAATTCATGCCAGGGTTTATAATCTAATTAATTCAAATTTCAAATCAAAATTTCAAAAAAACAAAAGCATATCAACTACCAAACTTTAAGCTAGATTAAGTAATGTTAATAGACGATTCAAGTCGAATTTAAATCGAATCTAAGAATATAGATATATAAATAAATGTTAATATAGTATGGATTATCCATTTAAAATATAGTATGGATTATCTAATATTATTGCTAAATATTGATAACCTGTTACATATCATATGAGAAATCAGATTATTTTCTCTACAGAGACTAACTAAACTAAAAACACGTTGGCGATAGGATTTGATTTAGGGATTTACAAAAGAACTAACGGTGGCGATCTTACTTAGAAAATGAATTTCACATTTTCCTTTTATAACTTTGAAAATATTTAACACTTACCGCAATCTAAATTAACAAAAACATGTGGCTTGATCTCGTGAGTTATAAAAACATGTGGTTTGATCTAGTGAGTTATAATTATGCCCCATGTCAAGCTACTTTTTTAATAAGATGTTATTTAATAAGATTATCTATAAGATTTTTAATGTTTTCTTTAATTTTTTTAAAAAGAAAAATAGAAAATTACATAACGACATATGACATCATCTCATGAGTCATGAGTTATATGAAATGTGACATTATCTTGTGAGTTATAATTTTGCCACGTGTCGATCACACGTTCAGTGCGTTCAAATTTATTTAATAAGATATAGATCTTTGTATTCCTCTTTTCGATGGTACTAGCGCTAGCACTTCTTTAGTTAATGGCTAATAACTATTGAACAATATTTTTCAAAAATAATGTTAGAATAATCTAACTACAATCGACAATTGTTTTTTTCAACTAATGCTTTATTGACAAATCGACAAATTTTATATTTTGTAAAAGTTTGTGCATAAAGGCATGACAAATTCCTAATAATAAAATTACAACATTTGTAAGAATTCAGGTTAGGGTTTATAATCTAATTAATTTTAAACTCAAATAATTTTTTTGTAAATTTATTAGTCTGAGTAGAGAAAGAAATATCATTTTTTCTAATTATTTTTAATATATTTTAGTATGTTTTTGAAAAAAAAAAAAACCAAAATACATAAAAATCTTCGTGAAACGGGTTTAGGTTTCCATTGTTTGAATATGGCCCCGCCCGAGCATATATTTTTGTTCAAAATATATTCATTATTTTTAAGATTCAACCAAATATATGGTATGGATAATCCAATCTTATTGATAATATCCCATAACTAATCTTCAACCGAAATATCCCGTTTTAAGGATTTTATTAACCTAAAATGTTAAGAAAATCTAATTAGTTAGTAGAGTAGCTTACCACTGTCGATAACGCCGACTATGACTCCATCACCATGTTTTGCATTCTTCAAAAACTTTCTTCCAACACGAAACTGATCATTTAGTTCATAGTTCTCATATATATTGTTGTTGGCTTCTTCATCCTCTAACCCCACAAATTCCCATGACCTTGTCGTATGGGTCTTGTACTTTCTCGGATCGCTCTTGAATACCGATACAACTCCTTTCATTTCTATCACAAAAAAAAGTTTGACAAATCAAGTTTTTAACATAAACACTTTTCAATAAAAACAAATATGAATATGGCTTTGTTTCGCAAGGGTTTTATATACTTTCTAGTCTAGAGGCTTCATCGGGCGTTAGCTCAGCCGCAAAGCCATTGATGCTATGTTTGTAGCTATACAATAGCGACGACTCGACGTCTTCTGCTGATACTTTTACCGATTGGAGATAAGACCGATGATGATCTTCAATTTCATGTAAGGCTTTATCACCTTTATGCTCTCCAAAATACACTATATACACCTACAAAATTAACAAAACAAAAAGCACATAAAGATCTAATGAAAAATGTAAAGAAACTAAGTAAGAAAATTGTATCTGAATATATAAACTGAAATGAAATGGAATTTATACACCTTAAGGTAACAACTCGATACTATTTGGATTGTAAGTATCTGGAAGAATAATTAACCTGTTTTTCATTAGCACATGAAGCTAAGAGAGGGACGAGAAAGAGGAGAAGGCAGAGATAAGTTCGTTTCATTGCCTTAGAATTTTTTTTGTTGGTTTTTGGTGAAATGGGGATAAACCTAAAACGATACTTGGGGATTTATATATATTAAGCCGAATAGCAACAAATTAAAAATTAAAATGTTAAATCAAATAGAAGTTTGGAGCCCAAATAATAACAATGATATATTTGGTTTGAATTTTGAAAGCAGAATTGTGTATAGACACAGAGAGATTGAGAAATTTATTTATATTTCTATCACTTTTGACAACTTTAAAATCCAAAGCCACTAAAACCATTACAAGTACGTAAACAACATTCAAGATAAGGAAATAGCAATTGGACTCCTCACAGCATGGTATCTATTAGTCCAAGTATACCATCCAAATTGGTATTGACCCTTTTCAGTAACATTCATCATCTTGTACTCCTTCTGTACCTTGATCACGATTTTAAACCGCTTCTTTTGACCAAACCGGTTAAATGACAACATACTCGGTATAGCCTTAACCGAGACACCCAATGGCGGATTAGCACTGAACAAGTATCTGCTTGTTGAGTTACCATTTGCAACATTAGTAACCGTTCTTTTAACTGTTACTGTCCTCTTGAGATTCGGGACCGAGATTGACGGGTAATTGAGGTTATAACCTGGTGGAAGTATACTAGGACATTTGAATGTCGGGTCGACATTGGTTAAACCAACTGAGCAAGCATAGAGAAGGTAATCTTGGTATGATGCATCGTAGACTAAACCGGGTTCTGCAGCTTTAGTTGGTCTAAAATGTCCCGCACCAATCGCGAATGGGTTCGCTAGTGAACCATTAATTTCTTGGATCGGTTTATTCTCATCATTGGTCATCCAAGCTAAAAGCATACCAAAAAGTAAATTTTAGTTAAGTAAATCCCAAAAATCCTAAAAAACCAATCAAATAACCATATAATTTTTTTTACCAGTGGTCATAAGAGAAGATCTTATAGCAGCACTGCTCCATTGGGGATGAATGGCTTTGAGAAGAGTAATTGCTCCAGAAACATGAGGACATGACATCGAAGTTCCGCTGACGAAATTATATTCCGCAACTCTTTGATCTATTGAAAGTTTGGTTGGTGAATCCGCTCCACTCCATGCAGCCAAAATGTTAAGTCCTGGCGCGGTTATATCCGGCTACATAAACCGAAAAAATATTAAATCGGTTGATTTTTGGTTTACGAGTTGTTTTGGTTTTGTTTTCAAGTTAATTGAACCGTTAAATTTACCTTTAGAATGTTGGGATCTACAGTGTTCGGACCGCGGCTAGAAAACCCGGTCACGAAAGGAGCTGGTTGGTTTTTGTAAACCGTGGCTCCCGGTTTGATGAAAGCTATCGGGTTTTTATCGGTTTTGATGTATTCTAGAATTTTCTCAACTGTGGTCGGGGTAACCGCGGCAGTCGCAATGAAATGAGAATCGATTGGAATTTCATCACCGTTAACCAGAGTGTTTCCGAGAATCATACCAACTCCTCCTGCTCGTTTCACCTCTATACCTTTACCAATTCTTGAACCGGCTCCTCTCATACAAAAGACCACTTTACCTTTCACTAGCTCCGGGTTTAGTGAATTCGGTAAACATTGCCTCCCCAAAAAAAAAAAAAAAAAAAAAAAAAAAAAAAACATAAATTTGTTAACTCAAATGTAAAACTAATTAACGAACTTAATTATAAAGAGGGCAAATCTTACGATGTGTTGTTCAATGCAACAATCCCCGGAACAACAACGTTGGCAGCATATACCAGAGGGGCAAATTTGTCCATTTTAAATGCCGTTATTGAATTCGTCTACATAATAACAAAAACAAAACTATATATTATACAAAAAAATGTAACATAATATATAATGAATGAATGATGTTAGTAAAAAGAGAAGGGCTTAATTACCTTGACTGTGTAGCCATTACCAAGAACAAGACCACCAATAAAGGATCGATCAAGAGTACTAGCTCCCACGGTTATTAGCCACGGGGCGGGATTCGACAAAGTCCCAGGTTTCGGCCCTGAATTCCCCGCGCTAGCCGCGACAACAATATTTCTCTTAACCGCATGTAACGCTCCAATAGCAATTCCATCTTGTGTAAAAGGGATAGGTTGCTTTGTCCCAATGGAAATACTGATGACGTGAACGCCATCAGCAATCGCGTCATCAATCGCGGCAAGCATATCTTCTTCTAGACAAGTATTTCCGTCTAATTTTTCCGCGTTGGGTATGGCCCAACATGCTTTATAGATGGCTAGACGAGCCAACGGTGCACCTCCCGAGGCTGAGCCCATGGCGAAACCGCCTAGCGAGGATGCACCGATGACTCTACGACCTACCGCGGTAGAGGCAGTGTGGGATCCATGTCCGTCCGGGTCTCGTGGAGACAAGAAGTCTTTGTTTGCTGTAACGTTGAATGGTCCGTAATATTGCTCGTACCCTTTCACGTAATACCTTGCTCCAATAATTTTTCTGTCATTAATTTAAGAAAAAGATATCGGAGGTTAATAATTTTCCTAATTAACACAATAATTAACGTTGAATATAATCAATGATTAAACGTCTTTAAATAATTGAGCTGCCTGCATGGGACCCTAAGCTGCCTCTACCAATTAACGAACATACATATACAAATAACTTTTTTCAACTAACAAATATACATATATATATATACATAAAATTAAATAGAGGGAATATATTTTTCGCAAAAAAGGCGTAAATATTTAGAGATACGTTAAGTTGAGCACACCTTGATATTTACAAACATGATAAAAAAAAAATTTGGTTGTTAATAAAAACAAGAGAATTGAAAGTAAAGCAAACAAAGAAGAAGTCACGGGTGTATATTTTTCTAGAAAGAATCAAATAAGTTTTTTGTCCCTTACATATAATACCAAACATTTCTATAAATCAAAGTCTCAATTCCATGCATAAAAATAGCCAATATCAAAGTCTTTTTTTAATCAATTATTTTAATGGCAGGCTTACGTACATATAAGTGAACAGTGAGAGTCTGCAGAAACAAATACTAATTTTTATCATAAAATTATAATATTAATGTAGTATAATATTAATGTAGTATAAATTAATAATGGAGACTCGTGAATGATTGATGATACGTAAGCTTAATAGTTGAAGATCAATTATCGCAACCGAACAAAACATTGAGATTGTGACTTAATATATGTCTTGGACAGTGGAACTCATATCTATTATTGGAAACATTGCTTAATCTTGAGGAAAACAAATTGTATGTTATAATAATTTTTATATATAAATAATGATCATCATAGAATAATAATATATATGTATTTTATACGAATTATCATAGAATAATATATCACATCATAGATAAGGAAAATAAAAAAGATTCTCGCAGGGAGCATATGGTTCTTTGGATCTTTGCTAAAAAACCAAAGTTGATATGGACGTACGTAATTTATTCATTTCATCTATTTCTGGCGTACAATACATGCATAAATATATATATATATATATATATATAAAAAGTTATAGATAGTGTATATGTATATGTATAAGCTAATATTTGCCAAAAAAATATGTATAAGCTAATTCTGATTCATTTTTGGTATTACATATATGGCTTTTGGGGGTTTCACTATAATCATAGAATTTATATATATCTTTTGTAGCACCGTAAACTTTGATTAGGTCGGTTCAGAAAATCAAACCGAGAGAAGAATTTATATTAAATTGGCATATATATAGGGTATTTATGTGTACACTCTAGCCTAGATTTATAGATATGTGAATACCAACTTTTAGAAAACACCATTTATATCTAAAGAAGCTTAGAGGTATTTTGTTTGATAATCAGCATAGCTATGCACCTAATCCAATCATCAAGCGAATAATTATACTATTTAGTAAATCGATGAAGATATTTAGTTTCTTTTGTTATCAGAAAATGAAAGATATTTTTTTTATGAAATAAAATCTCTTACCGGTTACAGTGAGAAGAGTTGAAGGCAACTCCGGTTTGGCAGATTCCTTTCCATGATTCTGGAACTGGTCCCATTCCTTTATCACTGAAACTCCTTGATTCTGGCCACACCCCTTTTAATTTTCCAATAAATAAATAAGTTAATATTCCAATAATTATGTAGCAACAAATTAGCAATGATGGATTATAATAAAACAAAGGAATTTAATAAAAGAGTTAATCTTGAATATTGAATTTCTTGACCATAACGCAACTCTTTTTCTCTAATTATTCACGTAATAATATTCAACTATCAACATCGAAGTTAGGCCCATTAAAGTTTGGCATAAGTTTTCAATTCAAAAAGTACAGTGATTATTCTCAGAATCTAATCAATATAATATTATTCAACTGCTGAAAACACATCTTTATAGCTATTATCTCGGCGCTAAATGTGTGTGTAACAGGGAACAGAGGATAATACAAAGTAAGGACGACATAACACTACGAAGGTTCACATGAATTACACAATTTATATTTTTTTTCCATTATCCCAATTTCACAAAATTCTGATTATGATAATATTCTAAATATTTAGTTGAACAAGTTTCTTACTAATGATAATATAACTTACCACTGTCGAGAACACCAACGATGATTCCATCTCCATGTTTGGCCTGCTTCAAAAGCTTTCTACCAACGCGATACCGATCATCGGCATCATATTTTTGAGAAAAACCATCAGTTTCCTCCTCGTCTAATCCTACAAATTCCCATGACCTTGTAGTATGCGATTCATATTTTCTTGGATGGCTCCTGATTACCGAAACAACCTCATCCAATTCTGTTTTTAAAAAAGACATCAACAAATTTTAGTTTTGGTTATATAATTACCCTTTTCTCCAAATGGTAACCAAATAATATCGATTTCGTTTTTGAACGTTTTTTAGCTTACTTTCTAGTTTAGAAGCTTCATCCGCGGTTAGCTGAGCCGCGAAGCCGTTGATGCTATGTTTGTAGCTATACAATAAGGATGCTCTGGCTTCTTCTTCCGATTCTTTAACCGATTGAAGATAAGAATGATGATATTCTTGAATTTCATCTAAGGCTTTATCACCTTTATGTTCACCAAAATACACTATATACACCTACAAAAACCATATATTAAAAAAAAGATGAAGTCAAAAGATGTAACGGAAATGTGATGAATTTTGAATTAGAAAACTCCCATATGGTAAGAAATAAACTCATATTTGGAGTGTAGAATGAAGATAACAAGAACCTGTTTGTGTTCAAGGCATGAGACTAAGAGAGGAACGAGAAAGAGGAGAGGGAAGAAGAGAGAAGTTAGCTTCATGGCCTTAGAGCTTAGTAGACTCTTTATTTTATTTTTTGTTTGGTGGAATGTTATAGCCTTAGCAATACGGCTATTTATATTGGAGAAAGTGCAAAAAAGGTCTAAGATAATTGTATGAGGGGGAAAAAATAAAATAAAAATAGAGCAAATCAGACCCAAAAAAAAAAAAAATAGAGCAAATAACTAATTTACCCAATAACTATCTTAACTAACCATGGTATGGTCTAGTTGTATAAAAGTTATATTGTTGGTCGAAGTCAAGGAGGAGTCTTACCAGAACTCCATGTTGGCCACTAAAAACGTTTCAAATGGCTCTTCCATTATTATAATATAGAATTTTTGTTTTCTCAAGAAAATAAATTTATATACTATAAATAGAGAAAATTTTGTTTTTTGAATTCAAGAATTTTAGCAACATTTCCCATATAGAGCATAGTTATTGTCACTGTTTTGTCGCCATCGAAATTTTTAATAATAAAATATTTAGAATTAATAATAAATAGAAAGAATAATATATAGAAATAAATTAGCTAAAAGGAAAAAAAATTCTATATATATATATATATTTTTTTTTTGGAAAGGAGAAAAAGATTCTATATTATAAGAGTGGAATATCAGAAGAATGTGAAGATTTGACCACGTTTATATATATTTAGATGCAAACCATTGATGCATCCCTTCTTAATATTTCACATGGCACGTCTTTGAGTGAATGTTTTGAACTTAATATGTTTCCGATTGCTTATCCACCTTTATAATGAGTTTACAAGATGGTGTAGGTGAGCCTCCATGGCTACTATTTCTCTCAGAAGAAAGATTTGCAATCTTTCATGGCTCGTTTTTGCAGTTTGTATCACAATCATGTCTCAATCCGTGGTGAAATCTGGTCCGATCCAAAAAGATCTTTACTGAGATCGGTCCATACTCACGTAGTGTACTAACATAAAAAGAACATGTAGCGGAAGTGCATTCTCGAAAACTCATCTGAAATTTCTATCGTTTTCACTCCATTGATATGGACTTCATACCTCTTAAGCCTAGACTTATTCTAGACAACTGCGAACCCTGAAGATACAAATACATTTTTTTTTTTTATGAATTGAACGTTTTGAGCATCTTTGGATTTTTATGCAAAACTGAATTGGTTACTATCATCTAGATCTACTCTTGAGAATCCGACGCTAGCTCTTCCGAGTTCTGACGATGTCACGGTGCTCATAGCCCTATCATGGAGTAATTTAATAAGTTCTAATGTCCTCTTTTGGAGGAGAAATTGGTATCTAGTTATATAAGCTTAAGTTTAGCGATTGAATGACTTAAGCGTGTATGGATTATCAATCTAAAGTGTTGAAGTCTACCATGGATAGTCAATAAGAGTGATACTAAATTTTACAAAGTTACATTTGGATGTCTGCATAAATTACTACAGTGAATAATTCAAAATGTAAATTCTAAGAATTTCTTTGATTTCCTAACATCTTTATTTATGATATTTTACATATTTTACTTCAATTTTGCAAGTTACGAAACAAATGAAATCATATTAGTTGCCTAGCTTGAGTGATTGTTTCTAGATTTTAGATTTAGATTTTGATTTTTGTTTTTACAAAATCTGTTTTTTTGCCAATCAAGATTTTCGTAAAATAGATTCCCTAAAATGTAGGGAAACTAGTTTTTGGGAAGTTTTTAATATTTCTAAACAAAAACCAAAAACCACTTTTTATGAGTTTTTGAGAATAATTGACGTAAAGTTTTTATGTTTTTTTTTTTCTTTTACCATTTTATTAAGATAAGACAAGATTAATTGGTTGTTGTCTGATCATGCAATTGGTATAAAGGCTATAAAAAAAAAATGAACAGACAACTTTTTCATGATTGGCATTTAATTTTTTTTTTGTTTTTTTTTTTGTTTCTTTATTTTAATTAATCTATCTATATTCTTTAGGGGTTTATTAAATAATTTTTAGTCTATATCAATTATTTTTTATTACTCTTACAAGTCATTAATTTTAAACTATAGATTATATTTCTTATAAATAAATTTTATATACTTAGTTTGGTAATTTATAAATTAGAATAATAAATCAACAGTTAACAAAAAATTTTAAAAAGAAATCTAAAAAACAAAAACCAAAATCACCAAACAAATTTTTTTTTAAAGTAAAAACTACTGCAAAAACCAAAAACCAAAAAATCTAAAACCAAAAACTAAAAACCAGAAACCAAAAGCTAAAAACTCTTTTACAAACTACAAACAATCACCACCTGAGTTTGATATTTTGTACATGTTGTTCCATGTAGATTTGAACTCTCAGCCTACCGCTAGAACTTGTACATTTGCTAGATTATTTTGGGTGAAAACAAAATATCCATCACAAACCCTTATAAACCTTAAAATCACCATAGAAGTCGCCCTTTTGTTATAATTCTAACATATCAAAGTTGCACAGAAAGATCTTACGATTAGAAGTTTAAATGAAAATTTGTTTATAACTTTTAAAGTAGTGTACCAATTATGGATGCAAAAACTCCGCGACCAAGAATTTAAATACTAATTTAGTTTGTGATTCATATATGTATCCAATGTTTTTGCACCCTCTATCCCCTTTTATACCTTGTATTCAGGTTTGGATCCCATTTTTTACAGCTTAATTTTGTTTAAATGTCTTTGCTAATATGGTTGATTAGTCAATCTGTTTAAATAAATGTTCTTTTTTACAATTTAGCTTGAAAAATATATTCAGATGATTTATTAGAAAAATTCTATAATCTTATATTGGGGTATGTAAGAATTAATATTGTGATCCCCCATTTCAGTATATTATATTTTTTTCACAAGTAGAAAAAAAGGGAAACAAATTGAGGGAATCTACGTATATGATTGGCTACAATAAAGTAGCTAAGGATTTGATTGGGCATTGAGTTTCATTATATGACTTCTGTTTTCTTGGGAAAATCTCTTAGACCATGTCCAACACTGATTTTTCAGTGGTGTCTTAGGCATTTTTTATTAATATAATTAAGACCCCTATTCAGAAAGAAAATGAAAAAGGTGTTGAAAGTGTCTAGTTAAGACCCTCCATTATATTGTTAAGACACTCACTTTACTGCTATTAGTTTTCTATTGGTCCAAATTCTCAATAATTAGTTTTTTATTTCTTTTTACATAAATTAAGACACTACATACAAATCAAGGCCGGACATGGTCTTACGTTCGTTTTTTGTTTGCTATGACAACTTTCATAACAGAATTCAAAGTATTCTATCAGAAAATTTCAGTTCAGATGATTTTTATATTATCTTCTTTTGCGTTTTGGGAGGTGAGAATAAGATAGAACCAAAACTAGAGTTAGACTACAGCTAATCCTTATTCAGAGAATAATTCAGAATTTATATAGACAGTAACTGTAACTCTATAGGTCATATGTAGAATTTTTTTTACCTTATTAACTTTAACTGTAATTAAATGCGATCAAAATGTTTTTCAGAGGATTTTCTTTAAAAGATGTGATACATCGAGAACGCTAATCGAACTAATTATGTGTAATACTTTGATCATAGATATCAATAATTTATTTTTTATTGTAAGTTAATATTGTACATTAAAATAGATTTGAATTCAAACGATAATATTATATGTTAGAATTTTTACTCCTCTAGAAAAACTTATTTTTATTTTATTGTACAAGATAAATTATGGGTAAAAGAACGAAAGATATAAAAATATTTGTTTGCACGTTTACTCTAGGAGTATGAGAGATCTCATTCGACCATACTCATTTGTCCTTACCTTACAATATTAAATCTCTCTAATTTGTAAATATATTTTATCTTTGTCTTCGCCCAAGAATCACCATATCTTATTATCTTCTTTTTCCATTTTTCTTGTTCGTTGATCTACCGGCCTTTCAAGAGATTCCTTGGCTAGCTCTTGTAACAAATATTTGCCATTAACATTATTAGGGCAATGTTAAAGCAATTTACATATACTTTTGATTTTGAATAAAAATTGATATGCCTTTTACATTAACTAGCAAAATTTTGATAGCCTATTGATCGTATAAAGGGATTGATTTTGGATTGATTTTCTTATGTCTCGGATACGTACCTCCTTTGTTATGGAGGGTTTTCTTAAATCAAAATTTTTAAAGACTGATTTCGAAAATTGAGGGAGCTTCAAACCAAAGACCAAGAACTTTTATAGGCATATTTGAAGTTTTAGCTTAAATTTATTTTTTGCTATCAATTAAATAATATCATACTTTGGATTCAATAAAAAAAAAATCGATAAATGGAATTATTTAATGGGTAGATTAATTTTTCAAAGATCAGCCAAATATGAAAATTTCAGAGCATCTTCTAATTAAAAAAAAATGGAAAACAGTGTATAATAGATATAGCAAGTATACTAATACTGAACTGCAATTGGGATGGTTTAATTATATATATTTCGGATTTTCAGCAAGAGATTTTCACATGTACGGCTTTGTAGCCATGTATGAATGATTGCAGTGCAGTGTTCTTTAATGTTATCTTTATTCATATTATATTCTTTTTGACCAGATATGGGCCATATGGCTGTAGTTTTGGAGACTTTTTTGTATTAGTTGTCTACTCAGAATCAAAGGCTTTGAAGACACTAACGTAACTGGCTCATAGACTCATCAAATTGGTACACTAGAGATATTTTCATTAGCTATAAGGAATTTACAACAACACAAAACTCAATTGAAACATAGGATTGTGATCCAACTTGTAAAACTTATCTCTCGTTTAAATTGTAACGATATTTTTAACTGTAACAACTTAGATATACGTTATTGCAACTAATATATATACCCATGATTTCTTGTGCATTTAATTCGATCGGTAGTATCTAATATATATTTGGATATACGATCAAGGGTTATTCTAAAAATGTTCTGTTTTTTTTTACTGTTTATAAATGAAGTTCTTTCCTCTACTTATTTTTTTGAATGTCTGAACATGATACTAATAACTAGAAAAACAAATTGAGTGGTGGGGACGTGACATGAACTTGATTGCAATCTTAGTGATGTTTAGTTTTGACCAATAGAAATTGATCTATTTTGCGCTTATGTAAGTGTTTGTATTGTACTACTACTACTACTACTACTAGGACTTGCCAAAGCCTATATCACCAAGGTCCAAAAGCCTAAACCCCATGCTCGAGCATGTTATTCCTTTTTCACTTGGAACTTGGTTTATAAATAATTAAATAATTAAATATCTGATTATGACAAGAGGCCAGTAAATCAAAGCTTTTGAATAACTTTTTAAATAGTTGAAATTTTTGTTTTTTTTTGAGGTGCTAATTACACTTATGTTTAATATAATTTTTGTAAGAAGATTAAACGTAGTGTAGTTTTTAAATTAGGAAGACTATATAATACGAATATACACAGTAAACCAAATAAATTTAATGTTTACATCGTCTCTTTACAAAATTCATAAAACATACTATCGCAAAAGAAGCATACTGAATTTTACTAATATTTGGATTCCGAGAAAATATATCATTGTAAGACGTGTAATTCATTTGAGGATTTATAATGTGAATTTAGATGATCGCTCAAATGTTTTATCTCAAATGTTATACCGTGATTTCTATTATGGTAAGCTATTATATATATGAGTCTCTTCTCTATGCTTTAGAGTTTAGAGATTAGTATGTATTTCACAGTTTGATACACTTCTCTAGTTATAATGAAGAAAAGTTTTAATCAAAATTTTAAATTTACACGTTGAACAAAAAAAAAAAAAATTAACTTTACACATATAAAAAATAACATATTGTACAGAATTAAAAATTAATAAAATTATTGATATGTGTCTAACTTCATTTCAACATGTTGTATTAATTTTGGACATATAGTAGAACCAAAATATAATTTTCAAACTAACAACATATTGGAAAGAGAATTTAACAAGTGAGTAGGTGTACGTACATATTTAAAGTAAAACCACATTATGTAATTATAATGAACTGATTGTTCAACAATATGATACATTTGTAAAATAATATACAACTTTATCAAAATCAAACCAAATTTTAGAAGCAAAAAAAATAAAAAGATATAAGAAACTAAAAGAGAGATGAGAAAAAAAGGAAAAAAGATGGAGAAAGAAGATTGGTTTATCTTTTAACAAAGTTACAACATTCATTTATATCAGATAAGATGTTATATCATGCAAACTGACAAAAGGGATCATCAAATTGGTTTTATCTTTCTTTGCCTTTGCTTTGGCTAAGAGGAATGTGGTCTGTGTTGGTTTGTCTAAATAATCACAAAGAGATACCTTTATTTTTTAAAAGCATGCATTGAATTTTTCTCTACTTACAGAAACTAATAATTCGGTATATATGTAAAACATACGATTCCTTTTTATTCAAGACTTGAGCATGTTACGTTTGAAGAGGTAAACTAAAGATTTTTGGATGTCCTTATTGATAAAAACCTCCACTTTGTATGGCTGATCTAGCTTTGAAACTAATACTATTCTCCTTTTGAAAAATAATATTCTAATAACTATATACATTCGAAAAATAATATCTAATAAAATTATTTTAACATCTTATTGTACAAACAATATGGTTCAACAGAACTTTACGATTGTATCAATTTTTAATTTATACTGTGATATGTGTCAATATAATTATTGTAAAAATGATCTTTCATTTATTTATTTTACTTTTGGTAATTGATTTATGATTTTCTAAATTTTGAAGTAAAATAAAAAATTTCCTTTCACATTTTGTAAGAAGTTAAATTGAAATTTGTTCGTAAGGAAATTAAATATCAACAGTCTATCTTCTATGTTAGCTACACGCGGAGACTAAATATTCACATATGAAAGAATTAGTATTATCTACGGTAATGCCAGCTCGGAATATAAGATCATACATTCAGTCGTACTCCATAATTATGTTTTTCTTCTGTAAACCATCCTAGATACACAGTATGATCCAATATGTAAGATTAGCAAATGGATGATAGAGCTAAGTGAATATGATACCGAATAGATAAATTTTGTTATCTATGCTAATGTCAACTTGGAAGATAAGATCATACTTTCAATTGTATTCGATAGTGGTATTGACTAATTTTCTTCTGTGAACCATCCTACATATATAGTATGAGCCATTCTGAAAGATTAGCAAGTGGATGATAGAGCTAAGCGAATATGATACCGAACATAATTTTTTTTTTTATATAATAAATTGAATGAAATATATATATATTTTGAATTTTTATTTTCTTTTTAATTGGTTTGCAAAAGACTCCATGAAAAGTCTTTTAAAAGTACCCAACTAACAATAGTATAAATATAAAATGGCTAAACTATAAATTTTATGAAAATGTTTTTTTTTTTTTTTTTGATATATCCTGAACCCTTTCGGTTTTCAATACTGAAATTAGAATTAACTATTCTTTTTTTGATAAATTTCAAAAATTTGTATATATTTTATAACCATTCAAATATTATCTCTTAAAACTATAAAACCAAAATTTTGCATGTTGATCAATTATGTTTTTTTTATGTTTTCCAACTGTTGCAACCTCATATATGTGAAGGAGATATTGATAATGACTGTAATATAAAATCAATAATAGTTAATACATTAGAAGAAATATCAAAGAGAACAAATGATTAGACAAAGTAACTCTAGAAGTGAATAGAGCTTATGTAGATATTATGTAATTGCAATTTTATTTTTATTTTAATTTCTGTAGGATGTCGTACGATGTTAAAAAATTGGTTTTGGTAGATTATTATGTTTTTTTTTTCTTTTTCTCAATTAGTATGCTTGTTTAATTTTTAATTTTATTCTAATGATGTGTGAGATATATAACTGAATCATTCTTCAAAACGAAGAACATAAAATATAATTCATTACCATAATTATTTTGGGTAGAAAATTAAGATACATTTTCGGATATTTATTTTGTTCGTAATAATAATATATTTTTGATCAAAATCTAATCCACCACTTCAACTTGTTTATAGTTTGTAACGGTATTGAAAACGCAGATTAAATTGGGATTGGATAGAATTAGTTTGGGCCAAGTTGTAACAAGTTGAAGATACGTGATGGCCCAATTTAGGTTCTGACTTCCCAAAAGTTAAAATCTTTAGATTGGTCCGGTTTATTGACTTTGATACGATAGAGTTACTATAAGAGTTTTAGTTTTGCTTTTATGCATAATCGCATTTTCTCTCCTTAACAATATATAACTATCATAATCACATTGTTCATGGCTTAGTGGCTAGTGGGTCTAAAAAAGTAAATACACTGGATATTAATGTATATTAATTGCAATTAGAGTTGTCAATTAGGTTGTCTGCGTCCAACTAGGTTTGTCCGCACGGACCAGGACTATAATCTGGACAGTTTATATGGACGTCCAATAAAAATGGACTTGTTCATGGACTGTACACTGGATATTAATATATAGTTAACGGATATTAATGTATAGTTAACTGCAATCATTATTTTTAAATAAACAATTTCCTCTTAATATATACTAGAAACCTCCGAGATGATTTTCGATTACATGTCAAAATCCAAATAATATTCCTTCTATATCAAACACATTGATGTTTAAGAATGTTTACATAAATACATAAGTAATTTTTATATTAAACTATTCTTTATTATTTAAACAGAACTACTTCAACCAATTCCAAAAATACAACAAAATTCAAAAATTATATCTTAAAAGAAAAAAAACATCAAATAATTTAATACAATTTGTTCCCCTAAAATATGAAGTAATATGAATTAAAAAACATATTTGTGTATATCTCTTTTTTTGTTTTGGTCACAAAATTAAAAGTTGTATTTATCTCCTTGTATTTTTTTGATATTTATATATATATATATATATATATATATATATATATTTTGCTTTGGTCAACATTAAAAATTTGTATTTATCTCCTTGTATTCTTCCTACAATAGACTAATAGAGACATTCTTCTCAAAAAAAAAAAAAAAAAAAACA